>CAUYQG010075235.1:0-16726 GCA_963574415.1 Tarsius wallacei | reverse complement strand
GTGGGGTGGGGGTCGCGGGTGCCCAGAGGGGGGCGGCTGTGGGGGGCCGGCTGGGGGGACCGGAATCCATTATGGGTGTTTGTGTGATCCTTCAAATAAAAAAAAAAAAAAAGGAAACACCAGATTTGTATCTCATATCCAAGTGGACTTTGGGCAGGTCACGTGATGACTTTCAGCTAATTTCCTCATCTGCAGAATGATTATGTTAAAAATCCTAGGCTAGGCACAGTGGCTCATGCCCATAATCCCTGCTTTTTGGGAGGCAGAGGGGAAGGATTGCTTGAGCTCAGGGGAGTCAAGACCAGCCTGGGCAACCTAGTGAGAACTCCCCCCTCAGCCTCTACAAAAAAATAAAATAATTAGCTGGGCATGGTCGGACATGCTTATAGTCCTAGCTACTCGAGAGACTGAGTCAGGAGGATATTCCGAACCCAGGAGGTCGAGGCTGTGGTGGGCTGTGATTGTGCCACTGCACTCCAGCTTGGACAACAGAGTGAACTTGGAAACTTTGGCTGGGCATGGTGATACATGCCTGTAAATCCCAGCACTTTGGGAGGCCGAGGTGGCAGAATTACTGGAGGCCTGGAATTCAAAACCAGGCTTAGCAACAGCAAGACCCCACCTCTATTAAAAAAAAAAAAAAAGAATCCCAAACTTGGTGATTGCCTTTGGAGAATCAGTTGTGGTTAATTAGTGGTCATTTCCGGGAAAGAGGCACGACACATGAAATCCCTCTGGCTTGATTTAAGGCAGGCCAGGCCCAGCCTTTATTTCTGCTCACTGTGGCGTGGAGGGGGACGCTTTGAGGCTCGGGAGCGGATGCTGTGTTTTTTTTTTACGCCATTCTCCAGAAGGTGGGCAAATCTCTGAGCTCTTACTGCTGTTTTTCTCTAGAGCCTGGTGACTATACTAGGCGATGGTGGTGGGATTCAGGGAGGCTGAAGAGGACTGGGAAGAGTTGAGGAGGTTGAGGCATGGCAGTAACCTGGCAAGAAAGAAGCCCAAGCTTTGAAGTGGGTGAGCAAAGCTTGGTCATTTACCTAAATGGAAGTACACTGTGTATCCTCTGCTGTGACTGGTCTTTTCTATGCAGTGCAATTTTTTTTTGAGACAGGGTTTTACTCTGTAGGCTGGAAGGCAGTGGCACAATCACAGCTCACTGTAGCCTCGAACACCTGGACTCAGGCAATCCTCCTGCCTCAGCCTCCTGAGTAGGCTGGGACTACTTGTGCCACCATGCCTTGCTCATTTATTTTGTAGACAGGATCTTGTTGTGTTGCTCAGGCTGGTCTCCAACTCCTGAGCTCAAGTAATCCTCCTGCCTTGGCCTCCCAAAGTGCTGGGATTACAGCTGTGCACCACCGAGCCGGCTTGGATTGAGGTTTTGTTTTGCATTTCCCTGATGACTAATGAAGTTGAATGTGAGCTTTGGCCATCTGGGTATTCTCCTTTGTAAAGTGCCTATTCAATTTTTTGGTCTACTTAATAAAAAGAGATTGTATTGTAGATATGAATCCGTTGTCAGGCATATGTTTGTGGTTTACCTTTTGATAAACAAAAACACATTTTCTTTTTTTGTGTGTGTGTTGGAGTTTCACTCTGTCGCCCAGACTGGAGTGCAGTGGCATGCTCCCGTCCACTGCAGCCTCAACCTGCTGGGCTCCGGCGATCCTTCCGCCTCAGCCTTCCAGGTAGCTGGAACTATAGGCGCGCTACCACACCTGGCTAGTTTTTGATTTATTGTAGAGGCGAGGTCTCGAACCCGCGGGCTCAGACAATCCACTCGCCTCAGCCTCCCAAAGTACTGGGATTACAGGCTGAGCCACCGAGCCCGGCCTCAAAAACACGTTTTCTTTATTTCCTATTTTTTTGGAGTCAGAGTCTCACTGTCGCCCAGGCTGGAGTGCTGGGTTCAGATGATCCTTCCGCCTCAGCCTTCCAAGTAGCTGGGTCCACAGGCGTGCTCCACCATTCACAGCTCATTTTTTTGATTTACTGTAGAGATGAGGCCTTGCTATGTTGCCCAGGTTCTTCTCCAACTCTTGGGCTCTAGCGATCCTCCCACCTTGGCCTCCCAAAGTTCTGGGATTACAGAGTGAGCCACTGTGCCCAAACTTTTTTTTGTGTGTATGTTGTTGCTATTGTGGGATCTGTCATTTTGTGAATGGAACATAATTCCTTCGTATTATTTTTTGAGTTGGGATCTTACTCTGTCACCCGGTTGGAGTGCAGTGGTAAAATCACAGCTCACTGCAGCCTTGACCTCCTGAGTTCAGCCAGTCCTTCCACCTCAGCCTACAGGCCCAAGCCACCACTCCTGACTAATTTTTTTTTTTTTTTTTTTTCTTGAGTTGGAGTCTCACTCTGTCACCCAGACTGGAGCGCAGTGGCCGCTCCCGGCCACCACAGCCTCGACCTGCTGGGCTCCGGCCATCCTTCAGCCTCAGCCTTCCAAGTAGCTGGTACTACAGGCACGCGCTACCATGCCCGGCTGATTGTTTTTTTGATTTATTGTAGAGATGAGGTCTCGCTTGCCCAGGCGGGTCTCGAACCCGCAGGCTCAGGCAATCCACTCACCTCAGCCTCCCAAAGCGCGGGATTACAGGCTGAGCCACCGAGTCCAGCTAATTTTTTTTTTTAGTCGAGGTCTCATGCAGTGGCATGATCACCATCATCACGGCTTACCGTAGCCTTGACCTCCTGGGCTCAGGCGATCCTTCCACCTCAGCATCACGAGTAGCTGAAACTATAGGTATATGCCACCACGTCCAGCTAATTTTTTAAATTTTTTTTGTGAGGTCTCACTATGTTGCCCAGGCTGATCTTGAACTCCTGGGTTCAATCTTCCCACCTCAGCCTTCCAAAATGCTGGGATTACAGGTGTGAACCATCACACCTGGCTAGAGCATAATTTCTTTCTTTCTTTTTTTTTTTTGAGTTGGAGTCTCACTCTGTTGCCCAGACTGGAGTGCAGTGGCCGCTCCCGGCCACCGCAGCCTCGACCTGCTGGGCTCTGGTGATCCTTCCGCCTCAGCCTTCCAAGTAGCTGGAATTATGGGCGCGCACTACCACGCCCGGCTAATTTTTGATTTATTGTAGAGATGAGGTCTCGCCAAGTTGCCCGGCGGGTCTCGAACCCGCAGGCTCAGGCAATCCACTCACCTCAGCCTCCCAAAGCGCGGGATTATAGGTCGAGCCACCGAGCCCAGCTGAGCATACTTTCTTTAACTGGTTTCTTCTCAGTCTTTTGCTACAGACAAGGCTGCAGTGAATAACTGAATCCACTTCCTGTTTTGCAAGTGGGCCTTAGGAGAGATTCTTGGAAGTAGTATAGCTGGATAAAAGGCTATGTGTTGGTTGTTTTGGTGGATATTTGTAAACTGAACATTTAACTTGGGGAGAACAAGCATTATACTCTCACCTGTGCAGGGTTCCCTGACTATTATGTGCCAATCTATCCTGGGCACTTTGCTGGACACTGGACATAGGAGGGGACATGACTGACATAAAACCATTGGCCCAAAATATGTGATCACCAGCTGAGGTAAAGGCTCTGATAAAAAGGGCTATGGGGAGTTGATGGCTCATACCTGTAATCCCAGCACTTTGGGAGGCAGAGGATTGCCTAAGCCCAGGGGTTCATGACCAGCTTGGGCAACCAGGGAGACCTTGCATCTAAAAAACAAAAAGTGTGTTGTGTCTTTTTGGGGGGCGGGGGCTTTGTTGTTTCTAAGAGATCATGTAGCAACAACAAAAATAAAACAACAGGGCTGGGGGAGGTCTGGGAAGCCTCCTTTTTTTGTTTAAGAAACAAGGTCTTGCTGTGTTGCCTGGGCTGGGCTTGAACTCCTAGAGTCAAGCAGTCCGCCTGCCTAGCCCTTCCGAGTGAGCCACTGCACCTGGCCACTGTGGGAAGGCTCCTTAAAGGAGGTGACGGTTAAGTCACAATAGGATCACTGGGGATTATTCAAGCAGGAGAAATGGGCTTTCCAAGGGGAAGGAACAGTGTGTGTAGAAACCGTGCAATGATTAGCTCTGGCTACTTTAATACCAAGTCCCAAAACCTGGTGGCTTAGAACAACATCCATGTGTTCTAGCTCCTGGTTTCTGTGGGTTGGGAATTTGGGAGAAGCTCAGTTAGTGATCTCTCATGAGGTTACAGTCAGATATTGTCTGGGGCTACAGTCATCTGATGGCTTGACCTGGGCTGGAGGACAACACCATTCGGGTGCCTTCTGTGGGCAGGGAGGCGCTGAGATGATCACAGGTGGTTCTGAGAAGCTTCCTCTGGCTGCTGTTTGGCAAATAGATGGTGAGAGGCCAAGTAGCAGCCCAGGAAGGAGGCTAGGCGGGTATCCAGGAGAAAGGTGAGGCTGACCTGGGCCAAGGGCCCTAGAGGGCCAGATTAGTCAGCTGACTCAAGGGCTCTTGGAAGGAAAAACCCATAGAACTTGGCAGCAACCCTCCTTGATCCCAAATAGAAAGCTTCCAGCTTGCTCAAGGGCCCCACAAGGAATAGGCATAGGTGGCTCTGCCCAGTACACTTGCTGGGGCTTGGGTTTCCCCAGATCCGATTTCTGTCTTGGGCGAGTTAGCATGTCACTGGATCATGGAGAAAGAGAGCTTTTTTTTTTTTTGAGTCAGGGTCTCTGTCACCCAGGTTGGAGTATACTGGCATGCTCACGGCTCACTGCAGCCTTGATCTGTTGAACTCAGGCAATCCTTGCACTTCAGCCTCTTGAGTAGCTAGGACTACAGGCATATGCTATCACGTCTGGCTCATTTTTTGATTCTCTGTAGTGATGAGGTCTTACTATGTTGACCAGGCTGGTCTTGAACCCCTGGGCTCGGGCAATCCTCTCACCTCAGCCTCCTAAAGTGCTGGGATTACAGGTGTGAGCCACCTTGCCCAGTGAGAGAGAGCTTTTGAGGTCCATCAGGGGCAAGAGTGGTAAAGTGTCCCTGTTCAACCTGAGTGCTGCTACCGCCACCCAGGGCGTCTGCTGGGCCTAGCACTGAGCACAGCCTCTGGGGTGACTCAGCTCTGGCCTTCTGACTGACTGTGCCTGGGGACACATGGCCAGCCCTCCACCAGCCGTTGAGCTTTGGGTTGCCTGGACCTTGGTTGCACTGACATCTGGGCCTCTCATGGCTTCCCTGGAAAGGGGCTCAGGAGACAGGGAGCCCAGTGAGTCTTTCTTGTAGGGGATTTGTGAATACTGTTTTGGAGATGGGGAGGCAGAGGCAGTGAATGCCCACAAAAGCTGCATCTGATTTCTTCTGGAAGTTCCAGTCACTTTTTTTTTTGAGTTGGAGTCTCACTCTGTCCCCCAGGCTGGAGTGCAGTAGCACACTCATGGACACCGCAGCCTCTACTTGCTAGGCTCAGGTGATCCACCTCAGCCTTTCAAGTAGCTGGAACTACAGGCACGCGGCACCACACACTGCTAATTTTTGATTTATTGTAGAGATGAGGTCTGGCCAAGTTTCCCAGGCTGGTCTTGAACCCATGGGCTCAGGCAATCCTCTCACCTCAGCCTCCCAAAGTGCTGGGATTATAGGTGTGAGCCATCGTGTCCAGCCTTCCAGCCACTTTTTTTAAGGAATGGGCCTGTTTCTGGGCTGGGAGGAGGTGGGTCTCACGCGATTTAACCAGACATTCTGGAGGACCCTGGAAGCCTTCAGCTGACCTCCAGGTCTTTGTTTATTTTTTATTTTTTTGAGTCAGGGTCTCACACTGTTGCCCAGGCTGGAGTGCAGTGGCAGACTCACAGCCACCGCAGCCTTGACCTGCTGGGCTCAGGTAATCTTCCGCCTCAGCCTTCCAAGTAGCTGTAACTACAGGCATGGCTATCATGCCCAGTTAATTTTTTTTTTTTTGAGTTGGAGTCTCACTCTGTTACCCAGACTGGAGTGCAGTGGCTGCTCCCAGCCACTGCAGCCTCAACCTGCTGGGCTCCGGCGATCCTTCCGCCTCAGCCTTCCGAGTAGCCGGAATTACAGGCACGCGCTACCATGCCCGGCTGATTTTTTGATTTATTGTAGAGATGAGGTCTCACCAAGTTGCCCAGGCAGGTCTCAAACCCGCGGGCTCAGGCAATCCACTCACCTCAGCCTTCCAAAGCGCGGGATTACAGGCTGAGCCACCAAGCCCGGCTTATTTTTAAAAATTTATTGTAGAGATGAGGTCTTGCCAAGTTGCCCAGGCTGGTCTCAAACCCCTGGATTCAGGCAATCCTCTCACCTTCGACTCCCAAAGTGCTGGAATTACAGGCATAAGCCACTGGGCCCAGCCCCATTCAAATGACCATTAGAAATATCAAACAAGCTGGAGACAAATCTGGGTTTGCAACCTGATCTGGTTTGGGTTTCTGTTTGTAAGATGGAAATGACACTGTTGTGAGAAAGAAAACAGCTTATATTACCTGCCAATACTGTATCTGACCTCTGAGTCAGGTACCTCCCATGGCCTATATATTAATCCATATTAATCCAGCTGATACTTGCATTTCTTTAGAGCTTGTAGTCTGTGTAGGGGTCAGCACTCTAAGATCTAAGGGCCCAATCTGGTCCACCACTTTTTTTTTTTCAGTTGGAGTCTCACTCCATTGCCCAGGCTGGAGTGCAGTGGCACACTCACGGCCTCAGCCTCAACCTGCTGGGCTCAGGCCATCCTTCCACCTCAGCCTTCCAAGTGACTGGGACTACAGGTGTGCGCTACCGCGCCTGGCTAATTTTTTGATTTAATGTAGAGATGAGGTCTTGCCAAGTTGCCCAGGCTAGTCTCAAACCCGTGGGCTCAGGCAATCCTCTCACCTCAGCCTCCCAAGGTGCTGGAATTATAGGCATGAGCCACCACACCCAGCCCTCACATTTCTTTATTCCATTTATCCATCAATGGACATTTGGGTTGCTTTCAACTCTTGATAATTGTGAATAATGCTGTAAGGAAAACAGGTGCAAATATCTCAATATCTTGTTTTCAATTCTTTTGAATTTATAGCCAGAAGTGGGATTGCTGAATCATATGATAATTCTATTTTTAATCTTTTGAGGAACTTCCGTACTGTTTCTCATAGTGGCTGTACCATTTTACATCACTACCAACAGCGCACAAGTGTTCCAATCTCTCTACTTCATCACCAACACTAATTATTATCTGATAGTGGCCACCCTAAGCAGCATGAGATGATATTTCATTGTGGTTTTGATTTGCATTTCCCTGATCATTAGTGATAGTGAGCATCTTTTCATGTGCCTGTTGGTATTTGCATGTCTTCTTTGAGGAAGTGTCTATTCAGTCCTTTCCCCATTTTTTTAATCGTTTGTTGTTTTTGCTGGGTTGTAGGAATTTTAAAATATTTTCTGGATATCAATCCCTTAACAGGCAACATAGTTTGCAAACATTTTCTCCCATTGTGTATATTGCCTTTTCACTCTGATCTTTTTTCTTTTGCTGTGTAGATGTAAAGTTTGACATAGGGTGATTTGTCTATTTTAGCTTTTGTTGCCTGTGTTTGTGGTGTCATATCCAAGACGTCATTGCCAAATCCGATGTCATGAGGCTTTTCCCCATGTTTTTTTTTTTCTCCTACAAGTTCTATAGTTCCAGGTCTTCCATTTAGGCCTCTAAGCCATTTTGAGTAGGTTTTGTACATGATGTAAGGGTCCAACTTCATTCTTTTGCACGTGGCTACCCTGTTTTTCCAGCACCTTATGTCAAAGACTATCTTTTCCCTAGTTTCCAGTGCTTTTTCTTTTCTTTCTTTTTTTGAGTTGGAGTCTCTGTCGTCCAGGCTGGAGTGCAGTGGAACGCTCATGGCCACTGCAGCCTCTACCTGCTGGGCTCAGGTGATCCTTCCGTCTCAGCCTTCCAAGTAGCTGGAACTATAGGCACGTGTCACCACGCCCGGCTAATTTTTTTATTTATCGTAGAGACGAGGTTTCACCAACTTGCCCAGGCTGGTCTTGAACCCCTGGACTCAGGTAATCCTTTCGTCTCAGTCTCCCAAAGTGCTGGGATGTCAGGCGTGAGCCACTGTGCCCGGACCTTTTTTTTTTTTCACACATACAAGCTACAGAAGTGGCCCGCACTCTCCTACACTGCGAGAGTCTTGGTGGTAGCTACAAATTCTGTGCATCCTCAATATTTTCTGGAGTATGTGCTGTTGGCCCCGTCTTCCAGATGAGGACAAGGGGCCGACTCCAAGTAGCCCGATCAAGCGACCAAACAGATGGAGGCTGCGTTGGAAATGAAGCCGTTACCTAAGAGCTCATCCGCACGTAGCCCTTTGGGTGCTGATACTCGCAGCTTTACCCCTAGCAAGCCTGAGAGAATGAATGAATGAATGTCTCGGGCACCGCGCCCACCTCCCGGCAAACCGTGGAGCTTGGACGAACCCACTGTTCCACGCAGGGGTGCGTGCCTGCCTTGCGCATGCGCAGCCCTGGGCACGGCCTTCACAGGGTACCGCCTCTCTCCTGGTGGTATGTCCCGGCTTCCCCCGTACCCGGGCCAGGGTGGTAGGCGCTGCCTCTGCTCGCCGCCCCTCCCCATTGGTTTCCGCGCGAAAAGCCGGGACCGCCTGCGCCGCCGCCACCTCCGCTGCAGCCTCCGAGATGCCGGCCCGCACTGCCCCAGCCCGGGTGCCTGCGCTGGTCGCCCCAGCCGGCTCACTGCCCGACGATGTCCGAAGGCGGTAGGTGCTGTGGGGGGCCTCAGACCTGGGGTGGGGGGAGAGGCACGGCTCTTGGGGGGTCGCTTCCTCTCGGGTGGCCGGTGGCCGCGGCTGACAGCCGGGCGCGCATGCGCGGGGTGGTGCGGCGCGCAGTGGCTGTTGGCGCGAGCCGGACGGTACTTCCGGTGGTGAGCGCCCCGGCCGTTTGGCGCCAAAATGGGTCCAGACCCCTTGCAGCTCCCTGGTGACTAGAAACTTGGGGGGGCCTCTTCTGACCCCGAAACAGAGCAGGGGTTGGGTTCGTCTCTGGGATCCCCTTCTCCGAGCAGCCTGGTCGCACAGGAAGTGGGCACCCCGCGGCCTCCGGACACCCCCCAAGCCCTGGCACTCTGGCCTCCACTTCCGGTGTCTGTCCCCGTCTTGCGGGGGGGACCACGGTGTTCCCAAGCTGAGCATCCCAATGGCGGCCTCCAGAGACGAACATCGCTGGTCGGGGCCGGGGCTTGGCAGGCTCAGGTTTGCGAGCCCAGTTCTCTGTGGGGATTCCCTCCATCACCTGGGACTGTGCTGTCCTGCCCCGCTGGGGAAGGCTCATTCTGGAAGGAGCTTCTATCTTGCAGTGTCGCACAGAGCCTGGGTGGCATGGAGGCTGGGTGGTCTTTTATTTATTTTGAGATGGGTTCTCCCTCTGTCGCTCAGGCTGGAGGGCAGTGGAATGATCACCACTCACCGCAGCCTCGACTTCCTAGGCTCAAGCAATCCTCTCGCTCCAGCTTCCCGAAGACCTGAGACTGCAGGCATGTGCCACCAAGCCTGGCTAACTTTTCATATTTTTTGTGGAGATGAGGTCTCACTGTGTTGCTCAGGCTGGTCTTGAACTCCTGGGCTTGAGCCGTCCTGCTGCCTTGGCCTCTCAAAGTGCTGGGATTATGGGCATGAGCCACCGCCAGGTCTGGAAGGTCTTTTCTAGTAAGCCTGAACCTGTGAGCTGTGGGCATCCAGGAAGCCTTGCATGTGTGGGACTCATCTGTATAGCAGCTCATGCCTCCCTCTGACTTCTGTGCACAGCCTCTTGTTCATGAAGGGCATCATTGATTCCTGCAAACTTGTTCCGAGTGAGGTGTGCATGAGTCACAGGAACCCTGACCCAGCCTTACACTTCGAGCCAGATTTGTGAAATCACTTTTTGCCATTTCTCTGTTTTCCTGGGTGTGTTATACCAGGCTGGTCCTGATGTGGGCTTCTAGTGGTGGAGTGGGGAGGTATGAGTATTTGATTCAAAGCCCTTCTTAACCATGGCTAGAGGGGATTTGTCTTGTTGAGTCATCTGCGCCAGTACCTTCCCAGACATAATGAGGAAATGCAATTGTGAAAGTACCTGCTTCAGGATGTTAGACCCGATTCCAAGATGTTTGGGCCCATCCTTCTTGATGATGAGCACTTTGCCTCTATTGGCTTGTTGTTGACCTTGGACAAGCATATGCTGTCTCTGTATCTGTAGTCTAGGAATAATAACACAGCTTTCACTGGTATTGGGTTAAGTGAGAATATGCCAGGCACATAAGGGCTCACATATTAGCAGCCAATTTGGCTTGCTGTTTTGAACTTTGCTAATCAGTCATTAATGGTAGAAGGAAGGCACTTTATCTTATTTAATCCTCAAGAGTTCTTAAAAGTGGTCAGGCATTGTGGCTCATGTCTGTAATCCCAGCGCTTTGGGAGGCTGAGATGGGAGGATTGCTTGAGCCCAGGAGTTGGAGACCAGCCTGGGCAACATAATGAGACCTTGTCTCTACAAAAAATAACTGGGTGTGGTGGTGCTTGCCTGTAGTCCCGACTACTTAGAAGGCTGAGGTAGAAGGGTGGCATGGGTTCAATAGGTCAAGGCTGTGGTGACCCGTGATCGTGCCACCCTACTCCAGCCTGGGCAACAGAGTGAGACCCCGACACCAAAAGAAAAAGATTTCTTAAAGGTGGATGCTGCAGGAGTTAACTGCCAGGAAATGGGGATTCCTGCTGAGATCTCCTGGCCAACACCTTTCCCTTCAACCAGAGGTTGCCAACAGGCAGCTATCAGGGTCTCTGCTGGGCCTGCACAAGTGTTGTTTGGCTGGGTTTGAATCCCTGTAGGCAAGTCTTACACCACCTTTCATCATAGGTTCCATATTTCTTTGAAGTAGAATTGCCTTGCCGTAGGCGTTGGTTTTGGATGCTTGCTTTTGACTGCATGGTAGATGTTGAAACTGTCAGCTTATGTGACCCACTCAACACTTTTTTACATCTTGAAATACTTCATGATATAAAAAAATAAACACACAAGCATGCCATCTAACAGCTCCTTAAACTTAAATTTATAAGTGGTGGTATAACTCTTCTTGGTTTAGAAAAACTAGTAGACAAAAATTTAGCTACTTGGAAGGCTGAAGCAGAAGGATTGCCTGAGCCTAGGAGGTCAAGGCTGCGGTAGCCGTGAGCATGCCACTGTACTCCAGCTTGGGTGACAGAATGAGACTCTGACTAAAAAAAAAAAGAAGAAAAAGAAAAACTAGTGGAGGGGTATAATCTACAATATAAAAGAGGTACCTAAGTCCAGTAGAATAAATACTTCAGTAGCTAAATTAGACCTGGTCTTCATTTATGCAGTTTCTGTCACTTTTTGCTAATTTGTGTGTATACAAGTTGAGTGAGTATCTCTTATCTGGAGTACTTGGGACCAGAAGTGTTTCAGATTTCATTTTTTTTTTTTTTTTGAGTTGGAGTCTCCCGCTGTTGCCCAGACTGGAGTGCAGTGGCCGCTCCTGGCCACCGCAGCCTCGACCTGCTGGGATCCTTCCGCCTCAGCCTTCCAAGTAGCTGGAACTGCAGGTGTGCGCTACCACGCCCGACTAATTTTTGATTTATTGTAGAGATGAGGTCTCACCAAGTTGCCCAGGCGGGTCTCGAACCCGCGGGCTCAGGCAATCCACTCACCTCAGCCTCCCAAGGCGCGGGATTACAGGCTGAGCCACTGAGCCCGGCTCAGATTTCATTTAAAAAAAAAAAAAAAAATTGTAGTCATATGTCGCTTAAGGATAGAGTATTTTCTTTCTTTCTTTTTTTTTTTTAGTCAGGGTCTCACTCTGTCACCTAGGATTGGAGGGCAGTGGCACGATCACAACTCATTGTAGCCCCTACCTTCTGGGCTCAGGTGATTCTTTTTCCTTAGCCTCCCAAGTAGCTGGGGCTATAGGCGCGCACCAACATGCTCGGGAAATTTTTTGAATTTTTGTGGGGATGAGGTCTTGCTATGTTGCCCAGGCTGGTTTCGAACTCCTGGGTTCAAGCAATCCTCTCACCTCGGCCTCCAAAGTGCTGGCATTATAGACTTGAGCCACCGCGCCGGGCTGGAGTATTTTCTGAGAATTGCAACATTAGGTGATTTTGTCATTGTGCGAGCATCTTAGAATACACGTAGATAAACCTAGATGGTACAGCCTACACACATGTAGGCTGGAGGGTATGGCTGTTCCCCTTGCACTGCAAATCTGTACTGCATACTTTAGGCAGGTGTAGCAACGGCAAATATTTGTGTATCTGGACATAGAAAAGGCCCAGTAAAAATACAGTATCATAATCTTATGGGACCACTGTCACATATGTTGTTCATCATTGACCAAAGCGGCACAGACTATATTTACATTATGCTCATTGGTTCTGCATTGCTAATTTTAAAATCTGGTTTGAAATGCTCCAGTGAGCATTTCTTTTGAACGTCATGTAGTGCTCAGTGTTTCAGACTTTTGAGCTTTTTGGATTTCAGATTTTCAGATTAGCGACGTTCAACCAATGTTGCTTAGTCTGGTCTCGAACTCCTGGCTCAAGTGATCCTTCCGCCTCAGCTTCCTGGGTAGCTGGGACTGCAGGCACGAGCTACTGCATCTGGCATCTGGCAGCAGCTACTTTTTGGGGGGGGGTTGGAGTCACACTCTGTCACCCAGACTGGAGTGTAGTGGCACGCTGTTTGTGGCCACTGCAGCCTCGACCTGCTGGGCTCAGGTGATCCTTCCACCTCAGTCTTCCAAGTAGCTGGAACTACAGGCGCACGCCACCATGCCTGGCTAATTTTTTGATTTATTGTAGAGACAAGGTCTGGCCAAGTTGCCCAGACTGGTCTTGAACCTGTCGGCTCAGGCAGTTCTCTCACCTCGACCTTCCAAAGTGCTGGAATTACAGGCTTGAGTCACCACACACCACACCTGGCCCAGCAGCTACTTTTTTTTTTTTTTTTTTTGAGTTGGAGTCTCACTCCGTCGCCCAGACTGGAGTGCAGTGGCTGCTCCCAGCCACCGCAGCCTCGACCTGCTGGCCTCCGGTGATCCTTCCGCCTCAGCCTTCCGAGTAGCCGGAATTACAGGCACGCGCTACCACACCCGGCTAATTTTTTGATTAATTGTAGAGATGAGGTCTCAACAAGTTGCCCAGGCAGGTCTCGAACCCGCGGGCTCAGGCAATCCACTCACCTCAGCCTCCCAAGGTGCGGGATTACAGGCTGAGCCACCCAGCCTGGCTAGCAGCTACTTTTTTAAACACACACATATTTCCGTCAAATGTATAATGATACTAGAAAGCATTTTCCATGTTTGGATTTCTAAGTCTAACTTCTCTTTTTGAAGTATGATTACCCCAACTCTTCTAAAATCATACCTTTCAGGGCAAGCCGAGTTTTTCAGCTCTCTCCCTCTCTCTCCAAGCTGCCATCATTTGCAAAGAGAAAGTGTTAGTCTCCCATTTGTCTTCCTGCTGCCACTCAGGTCTGTTTTTTATAAAGTAAAAGCTGTGAGCTCTTTAGGACACAAGTTGGAGGCTGCGGTTTCCCTGTCCCATACGCTGTCTGGTGCTCTTGGCCTGTTGTCCAGAATTCTACCTACCTGCCCTATCTTGAGCACCAAGGCACATAGATCTTATTTCAGATTCTTAGGGCTTGAGGCCATGCCGCGCGACTGGCTTGAGGCTGGACTCAGAAAGTCTGTCTTCCCTGCCATAAGAAGGGTGTTGCATTCCATCAGTCAGTGTACTCTACAGGCTGCCTTTGCAGCCCTGGAGTTGATGATTTCAGGATCTGTTGTCAGTGTGTGTTTGCCTTATTCTCTGTATCTGCAACTTGGAGCACAGTAGACTCTGAAATGTCAGCATGCCATCCTTTCCCCTGTATAGCCTGATTAGCATGCTGACACTAGTAGCCCTTGCACAACTAATTAACCCTTGTAATTACTCCAGCTTTCTTATCTACTAGTCATTCTGTGATCAGACCAAGCTGGCTCTTGAAAGCCTTAAGTCTAATTCCATGGCTTTCACTGAGTAGGTATGGAATAGGGCAAAACTGAATTCTGTTTTCTGGTTCTGCTCCCCTGTGGTAGGATTCTAGAAGTGCAGTCTGCTGGGGTTCAAATCCTGGCCTACTGCTTACCAGTTGTGCAGTGAAGGCAACTAACCTCTTGGTGTCTTGGTGTTTCATCTGTAAAATGGACACAGGGCTGCTTATTCAGAACGCAAAGGCATTATGGAGACTAACTGAGCTTGTTGGTCTAAAAGTGCTAGAGCAGCACCTGCCCAGAGCCTCCCTCTCTGGTCATCACGTGACTGTCTGTGTCCAGGCGAGCCTCAGACATAGTGCAGGCTCAGCTCTGACCACAATAAAGTGAGTATCTCACTAAAGCGAGTGACGCCAATATTTTGGCTTCCCATTGCATATAAAAGTGATGTTTGGCTGGGCATGAGGTGGCTCATGGCACTAATCCCAGCACTTTGGGAGGCAGAGGCAAGATTGCTTGAGCCCAGGGTTTGAGACCAACCCAGGCAACTTGGCGAGGCCTTGGCTCTACACTAAAAAAAAAAAAATCAGCCAGGTGTGGTGGTACATTCCTGTGGTTCCAGCTACTTGGAAGGCTGTGGTGGAAGGACCACCTGAGTCCAGCAAGTTGAGGCTGCGGTGGCTATGAGCATGCCATTCCACTCCAGCCTGGGTAACAGAGTAAGACTCCGATTCAAAAAAAAAAAGAAAGAAAAAAGTGATGTTTGCGGTATACTGTGTAGTTCATTAAGTATGCAGTAGCATCGTGTATAAAAATGTACATGCCTTAATTAACAATACTTTATTGCTCAAAGTACTGACGATCTGAGCCTTCATTGAGTTGTAATCTTTTTACTGGTGGAGGTCCTGCCTCAAGTGTTGATGGCTACCGACTGATCAAGGTGGTATTTGCTGAAGGTTGGAGTGGCTGTGGCCTTTTCTTTTCTTTCTCATTTCTTTTTTTTTTTGGAGTTAGAATCTCATTCTGTCGCCCAGGCTGGAGGCTGGAGTGCAGTGGCACACTCACGGGCACCATAACCTTGACCTACAGGACTCAGGTGATCCTTCCGCCTCAGCCTTCCAAATAGCTGGAACCTCAGGCACGTGTCACCACACCCAGCTAATTTTTTGATTTATTGTACAGATGAGGTCTTTCCAAGTTGCCTAGGCTGGTCTCGAACCCCTGGGCTCCAGCAGTCCTCTTGCTTCCACTTCCCAAAGTGCTGGGATGACAGGTGTGAGCCACTGCGCCTGGCTGGCCATTTCTTAAAATACGACAGCAGTGAAGTTTGCCACATTGATTGACTCTTCCTTTCATGAAAGATTTCTCTGTAGCATATGAGACTTTTTGATAGCATTTTCGACATTGGACCCAGTCCTCTTAAACCTGCAGCTACTTTGTCAACTAAGTTTATCTAATATTCTCAATCCTTTGTCATTTCAACAGTGTTCATAGCATCATCACCAGGAATAGATTCTATCTAAAGAAACCACTGTTCTTTGCTCATCCATAACAAGCAACTCCTCATCCATTCAAGTTTTATCATGAGATTGCAGTAATTCAGTTCTAATTCTAGTTCTCTTGCAATTTCCACCCCATCTGCTGCTCCTTCCTCCACTGAAATCTTGAACCTCTCAAAGTCATTCATAAGGATTAGAATCAACTTTGTTCAAACTCCTGTTAATGTTGATATTTTGACCTCCTTCCATGATTCCAAAATGTCAGGGGTTTTTTTGAGTCAGAGTTTCACTCTGTCCCCAGGCTGGAATGCAGTGGCATGTTCACAGCCACTGCAGTCTCGACCTGTTGGGCTCAGGAGATCCTTCTGCCTCAGCCTCCCAAGTAGCTAGAACCACAGGCAAGTGCCACCACACCTGGCTAATTGTTTTGATTTATTGTAGAAACAAGGTCTCGCCAAGTTGCCAGGGCTGGTCTCGAACCCATGGGTTCAGGCAATCCTCTTGCCTTCCAGAGTGCTGGGATTACAGATGTGCGCCACCAAGCCTGGTTAAAAAATGTTTTTAATTGCACCTAGAATGTTGAATCTTTTCCAGAAGGTTTTCAATTTACTTTGCCTAGGTCCATCAGAAGAATTAATGTCTATGGTATATAAAATGTATTTCTTACATAATAAGACTTGAAAGTCAAAAATACTCTTTGATCCATGGACTACAGAATGTATGTTATGTTGGGAGGCATGAAAACAGCATTCATCTCATTGTGTATCTCCATCAGAGCTCTTGGGTGACCAGGTGTGTTGTCAGTGAATAGTAATATTTTGCAAAGTGGCTTTTTTCCTGAGCATTAGATCTCAACATTGGGCTTAAAATATTCAGTAAACCAGGCTGGACATGGTGGCTCATGCCTGTAATCCCAGCACTTTGAGCTGAGGCAGGAAAATTGCTTGAGCCCAGTTGAGACCAACCTGGGCAACATAACGAGACCTCATCTCTACAGAAAGTTAGAAAATTAGTTGGGCAGGGTGGTGTGCGCCTGTAGTCCCAGCTACTTGTGAGGCTAAGGTAGAAGGATCACTTGAGCCCAGGACATCGAGGTGTGGATTGCGCCACTGGACTCTTTTTTTTTTTTTAGAGACAGGGTCTCACTCACCCAGGCAAGAGTGCAGTGGCTTAGCCGGGCGTGGTAGCGCGCACCTGTAGTTCCAGCTACTTGGAAGGCTGAGGCGGAAGGATCGCCGGAGCCCAGCAGGTTGAGACT
>CAUYQG010075231.1:0-22111 GCA_963574415.1 Tarsius wallacei | reverse complement strand
TTTACTAAAAATTGTGTATTTATTCTTACATGTTTAAACTTCAGTCAAAGTACTCTCCATTTGATGCAATATACCCATCAAGATGCTTTTTCCACTGCTCAAAACAGTATTTGAACTCATCAATTTTGATGCCTTTTAGTGCTTCTGCCATTTTTTATTTCATCTCTTCCACATCAATAAAACATTTTCCTTTGAGGATTTTTTTCATCCAGGGAAATTAAAAAAAAAAGTCATTTGAGGCAAGATAAGGTAAATAAGGAGGGTGAGGAACAAGGTCATGTCTTTTTAGGCCAAAAACTGAATACTCAGTAGTGTGGGCACATGTGTTGTCATGGTAGAAGAACCTTTTGTCACCTGTTTGCCACAACTCATGACTTTTCTTCTATAAATCATGATGCAATCTTCTCAAAACTTCCAGATAAAACCTTTGACTGACTGTTTGATCCAGAGGAACAGATTTCAAGTGTACTACAAGGGGCCTGTCCTCCAAAAAGATCTTTCCAGGGTTTTTTGGGTCCCCTTGTACATGGTAAAGGTATTTAGGCCTCCATCTCCTCATCTCCTAAATGAAGGGTTTGGACTAAATGGTCATTAACATACTTGGCCATTTTCACAGCCTATGATCAAGTAATTCTGCTCCACATATACATTTTAGAACATATGGAAGGTTTAGCTTAAGTTGGTCTTATTGGCACTCCTTTTCATCTTAGTTTTTGGTGTGATACTGAATTTTACTTTGAATTATCTATAACTAGAATAGCTTACTTGAAAATAATTTGTGAACTTCCAATCATAGCAAGAGTTTTGATTTTATAGGTCCTCAACATGTCTCAGATTATCTTTCCTATACTCTCTTTTGTTCTATTTTAAATTTTTGTCTTTCCTTTATGACATTTCCTAAAATTTCTCTTGTCTCATGTTTCCTTTCACATGCAGTAGATTCACAAGCGTGTGAAAGCATAGAGTTGCCTAAATTTATTAACAAACACTTAGTTTGCCTCGTCTTTCTCTTCCCCTCTTTCTCTTCTTTTGTCTTCCTTTGACTCACTTTTCCCATTTTCACTTCTTTTTTTCCTCTCCTTATTTCCCTAATTCACAGTTAACATGATCTGGATATTTTGACCAAGTTAGTAAGCAAGAACAAATAACATTATTATTCAATGGTTAATGTTTGCATACTAAATTCAGTGCAGATGGAATAACTCAGCAAGGAAAATATATTCTGAAAATAAAGTGGGTTAATGACTTTAAATAGTATATAGTGACTGAAAATAAGCTGTGTAGGGGATGAACAGTCTTCTTGGGAGAAAATGAAATCAGAACTCTGAGGGGAAACAAAAAATAATATATTGAGTATGGGGCTGGGAAGTGATAGGAGATGAATAGATACAAAAATGCCCAAAATATATTTTCCTCTCTTTTGGGTAACTGGGCTCCTGACAACTCTCCTGCCTGTTTCCTCCTCCTAGAAGCCTTCCCTGAGCACCGCCAGGTTGAATTGTTCAGGCCTTTGTTTCCTCACTTATATTCTAATACAACTGCATACTTAGAACTTGTTTCACACTGAAAGTACTTATCATTTGCACATCTATTGTCCTGTTTCCCACTACATACTAGGCCTCTTGAGATGTGGCTGTACATTATCCAAACTTGTATTCTTCATCTGGTACACATCAGATACCTATATTCAAATATTATGTCCCCTATTTACTATTCATGTGGACGCACCCAATTCGTTCTTATCTGAGCCACCATTGCCTCATTTGTACAATTAGGAAAATAATACCTCAGAATTAAAATGAAATAGCTAAGTCTGAGATTTCCCTAAGCACTGGGGAAATACCTAAACTTTTGTTTTTGAAAGCCTATCACATTTTGGAAATTATTTTTAAAGATTTTTAAAGCCTATTCTCTAGTAGAAATTAGGCCACTCAGAGCAGTTCACCAACTTATTATACAGCCTCTTAAATCATTTCACTATTCCATTATCTTATGTTTTTCTTCATATATTGAAAATCCTTCTCCATTTTCTACATTCAAATTTATCTTTCTAATATTCTGTGTGGTTCATACTCATTACTATTTCCCTCCTGTATGTCTTATAACATTCTTCTGAGACATAACAATAGTGCCATTTGAACTTTCCAGGTTTGACTACAAATACAAAAAGAAAAAAAAGTCTTTGATCAGGTAAAGGTAATAAAGGAACCAATAGAAAAATATTTCTAAAATCCAATTCTATATTTGCCACTTAAACGTCTTCAGTATAATGCTATGAAAGATGTTTCTGGCCCATTTTCCAGTCTATAGAGTCTTTTATAGTAATTATATATTTTCCCCCCATCTTCAATAAGTCATATCAGCTGAAACGTTCTGTAGCTTTAAATAAGCATTATGGACAAGAAAAGAAATACCTAAACTGAGTAAACCAAATTATTTAGTTATGTGGAAAACTATGCAAACCTCCAAAGCATGCATTCCCTCTTCTTGTCGGCTTCATGTAATTTAAGCAACTAAATATATCTCTAGCGGAGTTTAACAAGCTCACATCTTAATTATGCTCACTAAGCAATTTATTTTCTATTTTTTAAAACTTCTGACACAATTCCCAAAAAAAGGTATGCTAATGAAAATTGTAATAATATCCAAAAAACTTTCTTTTAAGTTTTGAGGTATAAAAATATTTAAGAAGTTCTTTTATACTCTCCTTGCTTATAGGAAAAGATAATGGATAAAAAGCTGAATTTTTTAAGTATTTTACAATGGTATACTACTATAGAAATATAATATTACATCCTACTATAATAACATAAATTCTATTTTATAGTAGTTTACAAATCCCCATTAATATTGTATAAATTGAAGATAGCATTTACTTATTGTACTTGCTTTTATTTATGGTATTTGCTCATATTAAAAACCTGTATTAGCAAAAAGTTATAATCAAAAATTTGTTCACTTTTGTCCTTAAAAGATTATAAAATGTTATACTAATTTACTTATCACATAATTTTTATCCTTCAAACAATAATGAAGCTCAATCTTACAAATGTGAATTTGAATAACTTGTTTTATACTGTTCATATAGAATTCAAGTGACTCATTTCTTTAATATATTTTATTTTTATGTAACTTCTCTTTATTCAAAAGTCATCTGAAATAAGATTCAACATGATAAAAGAAATAAGCAGTACTTTCCAAGTGTATTTACTTTTGTAAATAATGAGAAATAAATGCCTCACTTTTACTAAATTGTGAAATTCAAATTTATTTATGCCTGACTTTAATAAAGTATAGCTTTCAGAAGTTTAAGCTTATGAAGCAAATATCTTTATCAACATTATACATTTTGAAATCATATAACTACAAATTTCAACCTAGCTTTAGATGTTTAAGTATTATTAACTTTTAACTTTAATTTACTCAGAAAGTTAGAGATAGATAAGATGTTTAATGCTAGCATTTATTTATTATTGGTAATATTTTATTATAATGCTTTAGTGATAAATTTAATAGAAGGGAAAGGAAATGAGGAATTAACTGATACGTAACACTTGAAAATATTATTCCCTTTTGACTGTGCAAAACTGTTTTCTAATTTTACCAAAGTTTGTAGAAAATTGTCATGACTGTATTTATTTCATCTCATGCAATATATTTGTCTCTGAATATATAATTATTATATATAATGTAAGAAATATTACTCTATCTTCTATCACTCGTCTCTCTAACAAAACACAAGTTTAAAAAGTTATTTTATAGAGTATAAGTTAAAAGTTAATAATACTTAAACATTTAAAACTAAGTTGAAACTTGTAGTTTTATGATTTTAAAGCCCTTAATAAGAGTAATTTATTGATTATCATTCTAATCAAATAATTAAGAGAAAAAGTTACCTTTAGTAGTGGTTCAGGAACATAATCCATGAGAGTCAATCTTTCCATTTGCTTCTTATGTACTGTAAGCATTATCTTTCTGTTTGCTCCTACATCTCTACTTCTTCTACTTCTGAAGACAAGCTTTATAAACCATGATTTAGTTCCTCTTTTGACATTATATTCATTTCTCATATCCCTGACTATAATGTTAAAGAGAATGAGTAATAATTAACAGAGCATGATTTGGACAACTTGCAGTTACAAAGACCACTTCGATTCTTTTCTTTTTCCCCCCTCTGTAAAATATCTTATTATTATATTAACACATAGCTACATATAAATAAAAGTTAGAGGTGATTAATATGAAAACTGAGTAGCAAACACCATCTTAAAAATGTAATATGAGCAGCCAACAGATACATGAAAAAATGCTTAGCCTCACTAATCATCAAAGAAATGCAAATCAAGCCCACACTAAGATACCACCTAACCCCAGTACAGATGGCCATCATTCATAACTCATAAAACAACAGATGCTGGCAAAGATGTGGAGAAAAAGGAATGCTTCTACATTGTTGGTGGGAGTGTAAATTAGTACAACTTCTGTGAAAAATAGTGTGGCGATTCCTAAAAAAAAAAATCTAAAAATCTACCTTCCATATGACCCAGCAGTCCCCCTTCTGGGAATACACCCAGAGGAACTCAAATCATTCTATGAGAAAGATGCCTGCACATGCATGTTTACTGCAGCATTATTCACAAAAGCAAAAACATGGAGCCAACCGTGATGCCCATCAAAAGTGGACTGGATAAAGAATATGTGGTACACATACGCAATGGAATATTACACAGCCATAAAGAAAAACAAAATTATGGACTTTGCAGCAACTTGGATGGATTTGTAGTCTATAATATTCAGTGATCTATCACAGAAACTAAAATCTGAGTTCCACTTGTACTCACTTATAAGCGGACCCTGAATATTTACCATAATACTATAAGAAAGATATTGGTGGTAGCCAAAAACTGCCAGGGGTGGGGGGTGGCAGGAGGCACATAACATCAAAAAGTGTACCTGATTTCAAACTTGGCAAAGTGGGGACCAAAGGGAGGCCCAAACTTTACCTGCACGATGATCACTTATATACCTAACCCTGAATTGTACCCCACATCTTCAAATTAAAAAAAAAAAAAAAAAGAAAGGGATCGGCAGTAATGAGACACTGCCAGGTGGGGGGGGGGGGCGCACAACATCAATAGGGTACCCAATCTCAAACCAGGCAAAGTGGGGACCAAAGACAGGCCCAAACTTTACCTGTACAATAACCACATATGTACCTAACCCTGAATTATACCCTATATCTTTTAAATTAAATAAAGAAAGAACGAAAACCAATATCATCTTAAAAAAAAAAAAAAAAAAAAGACCACATTACCACTGCTAGATGAGAGCTCCCAGGAGAAGGAAATTCATCCCTCATTCATCATAATCTGGCTTCAGTTTCCCTGGATTTTATAAACCTCTTCTGGAGAAGTCAGCAAGTAAAACCAAGTGGGAAATACTGGACCTACCACAGTCAAAGGATCCTGTAGGAAAAGTAGGTTATCGTCCCAGAAAAAAAAAGAAAGAAGGAAAGAGAGCGAGGGAGAGACATATGAAAGAAAGAAAAAGACAGGAGTGGGGAGAGAGGGAGGGAGGGAGGAAGAAAGAGAGAGAAAGAGAGGAAGGAAGGAAGGAAGGAAGGAAGAGAAAAGGTAACATATGCACATGTGTGTATGTGCATGTGTGCATATTTGTCGCTGAGTAGGGGTAACAATCATTACCAATGTCAATCGTTTTCACCCATATTCCATTCCCTATTCTTGCAGTTCATTGGAAATTATGAGTTGCCATGAAAATAGTTCTGGTCAGTGAAGTAGGAGGGTTAAAACATTTACTTGCCAGTGCTTGACTCTACAGTCCTCCTTTGCAGCTGCCTTGGTGATCACCAAAGGTGTTCAAACGGAGCTTCTATCAGCCTTGGCTCCAAGTGACTCCAATGAACAAAGATCCCCTATAAGTTATGTTGAACTTGTAGCATAAATGAAAAACAAACTATTTTACTAAAGCCACTGGGGGTTATGTACTATGGCCTAGCCAATTCTGACTGGCTCAAGGGATGAGATTATAATTACTCTATTTTCAAAAGTAGGGTCCATTTAATACCAAAATCTGGAAGAACAACATTCTTTGCTTACCCATATTAATATATGGTTCTCTTCTCTCTAGAATGGAATGAGGACAAGGCTAGTTGATCTGACTATTGTCCAAAGTCAGTCAATTAACAAGTCTTTTAAGCACTCTATACTAAGTTTCTCATTTGCAAAATGGGGACAATAGCTCCTCTATCTGTATACCAAGGTTGAATATCAAATACATTTTTATTTGTTGCCATTACCAGAAGGATAGAAATAGTTTATTCTTACCTAAATTCCCAGTTGTCTAGTAAGGTATATTATAATACAATAGGTACCAAACTGATTTTTTGATTTTTTTGTTTTTTGTTTTTTGTTTTTTGAGTTGGAGTCTCACTCTGTTGCCCAGACTGGAGTGCAGTGGCCGCTCCTGGCCACCGCAGCCTTGACCTGCTAGGCTCCGGCGATCCTTCCGCCTCAGTCTTCCAAGTAGCTGAAATTACAGGTGTGCGCTACCACACTCGGCTAATTTTTTTTTTTTTTTTTTTTAATTATAGAGATGCGGTCTCACCAAGTTGCCCAGGCAGGTTTCGAACCCGTGGGCTACTCACCTCAGCCTCCCAAGGCATGGGATTACAGGCTGAGCCACCGAGCCCAGCTCCAAATTGATTTTTAATAAGAAATGGAAAATTCTAATACAATTACTTAAGCCTTAACTAACATCTGACTCTGGTTTATAAAACAAGGTCAAACAAACCTCCTTACCATAAGTTTTGCATTTGTGGATTCAAAAAAATGCAGATTAAAAATATTTGGTAAAAAAAGCAATAAAAAATAAAAATACAATAAAAATAATACAAATAGGCCGAGCTCGGTGGATCAGCCTGTAATCCCAGCACTTTGGGAGGCCGAGGCAAGTGGATTGCCTGAGCCCATGGATTCGAAATCCACCCGGGCAACTTGGCGAGACCTCGTCTCTACAATAAAATCAAAAATTAGCCGGACGTGGTAGCGCGCACCTGTAGTTCCGGCTACTTGGAAGGCTGAGGCGGGAGGATCGCCAGAGCCCAGCAGGTTGAGGCTGCAGTGGCCAGGAGCATGCCACTGCAATCCAATCTGGGTGACAGAGTGAGACTCCAACTCAAAAATAATAATAATAATAATAATACAAATAAAAACCAATACAGTGTAACAACTATTTACATAGCATATGTATTCCATTAGGTATACCAAGTAATCCAGCAATGATTTATAGGATCCTGGAACCAGACCCCCACAGATATTTGAGGACATGTTCTTTATGAAGTACCTTGCTAGCAGAGTGTTTGTTTGTTTGTTTATTTAAGTCAGGGTCTCACTGTCACCCAGGCTGGAATGCAGTGACATGCTCACAGCCACCACAGCCTCGACCTGCTGAGCTCAGGTGATCCTTCCACCTCAGCCTTCCGAGTAGCTAGAACCACAGAGGTGCATTATCATGTCCAGTTAATTTTTTTTTTAATTGTAGAGATGAGGTCTCACCAAGTTGCCCAGGCTGGTCTCGAACCCATGGGCTCAGGCAGTCCTCTCGCCTCTGCCTCTCAAAATGCAGTGATTACAGGTGTGAGCCACCGTGCCCGGCGAGTGTTTATTTTTAATGTGTTACTTAATTATTAATCAGTTACCACATCCAGCACCGTTCTAGGCACTGGAGAAATGGATCAGTAAAAAAATTAAACAAATTCTCTGCTATCATGGAGGGAAACAGATAGTGATAAGCAAAGGCTATTTGTGGACAGAGGAGGAGAAAAGAGTGAGTTTGATAGATGGTCTCCTATTTATGGAGAAAACAGAAGAGTTTTTTAGAAAGAACAGGTCGGGCACAGTGGCTCATGCATATAATTCCAGCATTTGGGGAGGCCAAGCAGGAAAATCACTTGAGCCCAGGAGTTCAAGTCCAGCCCAGGCAACATAGCAAGACCTCATCTCTAAAAAAACAAAAGAACTATTTTGCAAAGTACCAGCATGGTGGCACACATTTGACACTTGAGCAGAAAATTAAAAAAAGAAATGTAAACCACATAGATACTTGAAGGAATAGCATTCCAGGCAGTGGGCAGAACATGTGCAAGGGCACGGAGGTAAGAGTGTTCTCGTGCTCAAAGAATAACATGTAAACCATTTAGATTGAGGCAACTTGAGCAAGAGAAATTATATAAGGGATGAGATCAGAGAAATAAAGGAGGAACCATATCCCTTGTAGGCCATGATGAGGGCAATAAAATTTATTCTTAGTGTGTTAGAAAGCATCAGAAGGTTTTGAGCAGAGGAGGAACATGATTCAACTTACATTTCCAAAGGATCCCCCAGTCCACTTTGTAAAATAGAATGGGGAGGGGAATGCAATTGTGGAAGCAGGATGATAAGTAGGAAGGCTATTGAAATAGTCCAGGTAAAATACAAATAAAAAAAAGAAAGAAAGAAATAGTCCAGGTGAGAACACTGGTTCCAACTACCTTGATGATGTGTGCATATATCTGTGTATATATACAGATGGATGGATGGATGGATGGATGGATAGATACATACATACATACATACATACATACATACATAATTCAAACCCGGTTTCGTTTTTGCAGCCATTCACAGGACCGTCCTATGCTACTATGGCAAGAGTCCAACTGGAGAGCCAAGGAACCTGTCTGCATATGCAGGAATGTATGCATATAGCTATAGTCAGGAATAGCATTGTGATATGGAACGGGGGAAAGTACACTTTGCTTTCACAGATGCACAAAAACAGAGTTTGTGTAGGAAAAGGGGAAGGAGAGAAGAAGAGGAGGAAAAAGAAGAGGGTAGGAGAAGGAGAAGAGATTTTACTTGCAAAAAATTATTTCAAAAAGTGTCCCTCAATAGGAAAGATTAGGAATCAAACACTATAGATAAATAAAAAAACATGGAGGCAACATATGTAGCAAAACAAACAAAAATAAAATCTGTGGACTCATTTATGGAGGCTGCAGAAGAGTTTTTTTTTTTTTTTTAGAAAGAACAGGTTGGGCGCAGTGTCTCATGCATATAATTCCAGCATTTGAGGAGGCTAAGGCAGGAAAATCATTTAAGCCCAAGAGTTCGCGACCAGCCTAGGCAACATAGGAAGAACTCATCTCTACAAAAATAATCAAAAAATATTTTGCAAGATGCCAGGCATGGTGGCACACATGCCTGTAGTTTCAGCTACTTGAGAAGCTGAGGTAGGAGGATCATCTGAGCCCAGGAGGTTGAGGCTGCAATGTGCCATCATTGTGCCACTGCACTCCAGCACTCCCGCCTGGGCAGCAGAGTGAGATTTTGACTCAAAAAAAAAAAAAAGAAAAAAAGAAAGAAAATATCCTGTAAGACGTAGGATTGCTGTGACATATCTTGCAAATAATTGTTAGTTTCTATCGTTGCAACAAAATTTTCCTTTATTACATATGATCAGCAAAATGACCAGAGCCTGGGTTTACAAATCCCAAACTCCATAGAAGTCATTTTCCTAAATTTCAATTAAATTTGAGTCAATCAAAAAGTGACCACTTAAAATACAGCCCAGTGTTCAATGCCAGCAAAACCAGCTTGACAACTTCTGAGCCTATTAATGTTGGCACAACTCAGATTCATAAACCAGCAGCTCAATAGAGATTTCTGGAATTTCTAAAGGTCTCTGATGTTTCTGACTTGTCACCACCAGATATCAGGATTGTACACTTGAGGGGATAAAGAGCCCACAAATGTGGTCAATTTATCTGGAAACTACCTACCTTTTCTCTAGGTTAGTGCTGTGTTCCTCTGAGGGGTTGAATTAGTAGGGCACAGGCTGAGCTTCTAAAAGAGACCCCAAATACAGTGGTTTAAACAAGTTAGCAATATATTTTGTGCTCATTGAATTGTACAGAGATAAGTGGTCCCAGGTGTGGTGAGAGAATCTGCCGTCCTCAGCAGGGGGCTTCCATCTGGGCCACTGTGGCTGTCCCAGTTTCATCACCTTCTAGGACACATAACTTTCTCTCCCATAGATCAGAACTGAGTCTATAAGGGAAACTGGGAAACATAATGCCTAGCCAGGCAGCCACAGAACTCAGGATTTCCTTTTAAAAGAAGAGGAAAATAGATCTTGGTGGACATCTAGGAAACTCTTCCACAGGAACTTGACAAAGCATCACAGATGTGAGACTTGAGGCGAAAACATTTATTGGGTTTTTCCCCCCATTTGTAGATGAAAAAACTAAAGCAAAGTTTTGTGACATTTTTAACTCATTCAGAAAATCTGGAAAATCAGTGAGTGACTTTCCTTGCTATCATTTACTGTAAAGACTACGTGTTCACATACTTATTTTCCTTAAGCATTTATATTCTTTGTATTTACACAAATATTACTGGAAATCATTTTATTCCTTCTCCTATTACTTTTAAAATTATCAGTGGGCCAGAGCTCAAGGACCAACAATTATAAGACAATACTGTAAAAAACTTAGCTATAAATGAACTCTCCATTGATCACACTAATGAGGAGACATATTTCAATAAACATCTGCAGGCCATATGCTCAAAGGAAAACCCCTCTGACTAAGAAAGATTGAGAAATTTGTATACCATTTCACCCAAAATCATTATTCCCATTAACAAATGATTCCCCGGCTAGAGATTATTTTAAATTCTGATTCTTATTTTAAAGTAAATATACAAGAAAAGAGTAACAAGTAACTATACATTTTTATGCACTGCAGTAATATTAGTCATGCTGCACCACAATTGCTTAAGGTAGTGATAGACATTTTATACAAATTACCTCTAATATGTAGTACTCCAGGGCACATATTGTGATTCCCATTTTAATACTTAGATGATAGAGGCTTGAAGTATTTAAGCATCTTGCCACAGCCAGTAAGTCACAGAACTGGAAGGCCAGCTGAGATCTTTCAGTATTCAAGATTTGCATGGTACATATTGAAGTAGCATTTTGTGTTGGCATTGCTGTTGAATGAAGATGAGTTCCACAGTCTATTTGACAGTGAACTCCTGAAGGGTGCCAGCACTTGAAATCATTACTACTTTTAAGCCCCTCCTTCCTTTAGTGTTCTTTGATTTTCACTCCATTGCCAACCATTTTCATTTTATATTTTATTTAAGTATCTGGAAAAAAATCTAAGAAATTTTTACCACATAGAATTAGAAATTTTACTTTTTAAGGCATTAATATCAAATGAAGACCTTGGCTGATAGATTATGAGAAACAGAACTCACTCTGAACTTAGAAATAATCTGTATGTAAGTTCATGATGCTTATTTGTGACTTGTTCATTCAATTAACCTTTTTGAGACTAGAATGACTTTAGCCAAAATGTTCATCATTAGGTTGTGAATGCTAACTTTATTCCATCAGTGCAACTAATTCTCTTTTTTTTCTGTTTTCAGTATAATTCCTATTTAGAAGGTTGGTACAATTATGGAAATAGGGGAATTCATCTAACATACAGACTAGAACAAATAAAGCAAACACTCTCAAAACAAAACCTTCTTCAGGAAATAGATCTATTTTCATAAAGTAAAATCTATGTGGAGTTTACTCTTTTTAAAAAAACTATTAAGACATAAGCAATTGGCATTCTTCACTTCTCTATTCTTGTTGATATAGTTCCTCTTTACACAACTTGCATAATAAAAAAGTAATAACAGTCTTAGTTCTTGTTAGAAAGTCCCTGGGTGGTGGTAGGGCAGATATTGGAATTAAACTGCTGACTCACTCTCATATGACTGCACTGTAAAGTCCTAGAATTTAGGGGTCTAGAAGGAAAATTTTGTATCAAATATACACTCTGTGATATATACACTCTTGTGATAGTCACAAGACAGAAGCAAACTTAGAACTGAATTGACTGTGGCTAGGTGGAATTTCCATAGGCTACATATCACACTTTGAACTTTTAATCATAAACCCTAAGGTTCAGTTGTACCTTCTCTGAATTAGTGATTGGACAACTTGTTACAAGCCAACTGAGAGGAAGACTGGAGGGAAAGGTGCCAACTTTCCAAAATACCTTCAAAGACTGAGGAATAATATTGGGAATGCACCAAGCCCAATAGCATGACTGTACATTTGCCTAAGTGCAGTAAGAGGAAAAATGGGTAAAGATTGCCCAGACTCTATGAAGGTATGCTGTAAATCCACTTCACTAAGCTGTTGGCCATCTCTCATGCTATCCTTTTGACTCAGATGATCAAGTCTCAGCAGATTTAAGCTTGAAGACTGGTATCGCCCTGAGGGACAGGCATTGGTGAAATCCAGTAGACTCCAACAAGTCAACCTTGTGATCAGCTTGCTGAGGGAAGTCATAACGCATGCTGTTCTAGCTCTTGCCCATTTGCCCACCCCACATTCCATGTCATTCTCTGCCCTCCTTTGCTTCGCTCTGTGCCCAGGAGCAGAAGCTGGTATACTATGGAGTGAATGCAGCTTCAGCTCATTTAAGTGTTGCCCCTCCAAACTCTGTACCTGATGCCATTTTCAACTATTTTTCTCATAGAGAGGCTCCTAACTGTATCAGCTTAATCCCCACAAACCCTGGAGGCAGCCCTGCCCAGGAGACTGAATCTTATAGACTGAATCTTGTAGACTGTCAGCGGATGTGATAAGCAGACTAATGTCACTTCCAAAGATGTCCATATCCTAATCCCTGGAACTTGTGAATATGTTAACTTACATGGCAGGAGCGGTCAACAATGCTATGTGAGGACTCAATTTGCCATTGCTGGCTTTGAAGATGAAGGAGGGGGCTACAAGCTGAGAATGTGGATGCTGTATAGAAACTGGAAAGGGGAAGGAAATGGATTCTCCCCTAGAGCCTCCAGAAAAGAGCACACCCCTGCTGACCCTTTTATTTTAGGCAGGACTTCTAAACTACAGAATTGTAAAATAATGAATTTGTGTTGTTTTAAGCCACCAAAGTTCATGGTCATTTGTTGCAGAAGTAATAGGAAACTAATGCACTTGGCCTCTGGTTGGATTTGGCTGAGACTCAGATCAGAGGCTGAAAGGAGAAAGTGGTCAGAGCATTTCTTTACTGCTCTCTACCTGGCATCTCTCCCCAGCTAGAATTTCTCTTCCAGTGATGCGGCTCTCACTGGGATTATGGGACACAATTTTCTCTTTATCCCTTCTAGTCTAGGGCTAGTAAGAGCTTACCTTTCTTATTTATCTTCTTACTCTACCCACAACTCCATGAATGTGACCTGTAATAGGTCAAATAGTGCCCCCTAAAATATACATCCACCCAGAACCTTCTTTTTTTTTTTCTGAGTTGGAGTCTTACTTTGTCACCCAGGCTGTAATGCAGTGGTATGCTCACAGCCACCACAGCCTCAACCAGCTGGGCTCTATCTCAACCTTCCAAGTTGCTGGAACCACAGGCATGCGCCACCACATTCAGCTAATTTTTGATGTATTGTAGAGGTGAGGTCTCGCCAAGTTGCCCAGGCTGGTCTTGAATCTCTGGGCTCAGGAAATCCTCACCCCTGCCTCCCAAAGTGCTGGGATTACAGGCATGAGCCACTGCACCTGGCCAAAATGTACACTTCTTATCACACGGTGTTTTAAGAGCAAGAAGAAATAATAGAACACAGGGAAATAAGTACAGATTACGAATCATAAAACCTGAAGTAGATCTGGCTGTATAATCTTCCTTAAATTAACAGTAATGATTTCTAGTTCCCTCATTTTTAAAATGAGGAGGTTGGACTAGATGATCTGTAAATGAATCATTTAGTGCTAACATACTATAAATTGGTTGCATAGGATAGGGAAAATGTGAATAAAAAGTCATCCTCATGAAAAAGACCAAGGGGATTTTTGGTAGTTGATCATATGCACAATATTAACCAATATGAAATCATGTGACTGCTAAAAATTAATTAATTGATTAAGTAGCTAGAAGAAAGAACTTAAAACATTTTCAACAGATAGAAATAATAAATATTCAAGGTGACGGATACTCCCGAACACCCTTGACCATTGTGTACATGATCATTACACATTACACATTCTACGCATATAACAAATACATGTAACTCATAAGTATGTACAATATGATGTATCAATTGAAAAGGGAGAAAATGAAAACAATATAGATTCAGTCTACATTACAAATATATCCATCTAAAAAATGTTCTCTACTAAACCGTGTTATGTGGTCAGTTATAAACATCACATTTGTAAAGGAATATTAAGAATGAAAAATATCACCAATGCAGGGTTACCAGGATGAATCGGCCTCTGAGAAATGTCACATATGTATTGACTTAATGAGAAAAGAATGCACATTTTGAAGAAGGAAAGGCTTAAGACGATAATAAATAAGGAAAACTAAGTCCAGTGAATCAAAGTAGAGCAAAAGTAATATTAGAAGCAAGATCAGGAAAAGAAGTATAATCATTAGAACTGTCAAATAGTGGTATGGTAGTGTTGGTCACTAGACCTGTTCAGAAATAAGACTGGGTAGCATCTCAGAGTTACTATCACCCCATCAGGGTTTGTTAAAGCTGGCTCATACCAGCTCACAAGAGACAACTGTTATTATCTCTTCCAAACTCATGCTCACTGACATTATTTCAGCATGTTAAAATTGTGTCATCATAGGAGTAGATACACCAATGAAATCAGCAAACACTGAGAACAAGGGTCTTTGTTCTCCCTAGAGACCTAGTGGGTAAATATTTTTCATCACACTACTAGGTGCTATAAATTTCTGCACTGAATAATCTGTCCTCTGCAATTCTACTGCCAACTCTGTAAATCTAAGATTCTATTCGGCTTGGTCTAGTAGAGGGTCAAAATCAAAAGAGATGACTTTAAGTAAAGCTAAAATGCCTTCAAAATAGGACTTCTGGACTCAGCTTCCTGGCTATACACAATCCTACTCTTCTTCTTCCCCTTATGATAACCCTTCAACCCTCTTCGAATATCCTTTCCTTTGCAGCTTTTTTTTTTTTTTTTTTTTTTTGGGGATTAGGTCTCAGGTGGCCCATTCCCCAGAGAGCAAACATTTTACCCAATAGATAATTTCTGAACCATGGTCTCCCTACTTGTCCCCCCCACCCTTATTGGTGTCCTCAGTGTTTATTATTTCCATCTTTGTGGTCATTTACCTCCCACATATTAGTGAAAACATGCAGTGTTTTGTTTTCTGTTTCTGAGTCAGTTCCAGGTCCATCCATGTTGCTGCAAAGGACATGAGTTCATTCTTTTTTATGGCTGCGTAGCATTCCATGGTCCATATAGCACATTTTATTTATCCAGCCAATCGTTAGTGGACATTTAAGTTGGTTCCATGGTTTTGCCATTGTGAATGGTGCTGAAGTGAACATATGCATACAAGTATCCTTTTTATATATTGGTTTATTTTCCTTTGGGTAGATTCCTAGTAGTGGGATTGCTGGGTCAAATGGTAATTCAATTTTTACTTTTCCAGGAAGTCTCCATACTGTTTTCCATAGCATTTTAACTAATTTCCAATCCTACCAACAGTGAATGTGTTCCCTTTTCTCCACAACTGCGCCAACATCTGCTGTTCTTTGACTTCCTAATAATAGTCATTCTGACTGATGTGAGGTGATATCTCACTGAGGTTTTAATTTGCATTTATATGATGATTGATGATTAGTGACATTGAGCATTTTTTCATATGATTGCTGACTTGTGTGTCTTCTTTTGAGAAATGTTTATCATGTCCTTTGTCCACCTTTGGATGGGGTTATTTGTTTTGTTCATATTGAGTTGTTTGAGTTCCTTGTAGATTTTGGATATTAGTCCTTTGAGGTGTAATTTGCAATTTGCAATTTGTAATTCAGTAGGTTTTTTGTTCACTCTGCTGATTATTTCTTTTGTTGCCTTGCAGCTTTTCTACTCCTTTCTTTCTAATCAAAACTTTAACAGATCTGACAACCAGAGAAAATGGAAACACACAATCAAGACTTTCAAAAAGGTGAAAGGTTGTCCTACAGAAAAGAAATGAAGCCATTATTATTATTAGCCATGTCTTATATTAGGGGAGGTATTAGGTATTATGGTCTGACTTAAACAACATCATGACAGTATAAGGATTAAAACCATTAGTTAGCTACACATGTGAGTAAATCACTTAACATTCCCTGTTTCTCATCCATGAAATAGGACTTTTAATTCCTAGCTCAAACGGTTTTATAGTTTCTATACAAAATGGAGAAATGAAAATATTTTGTCAGGTTCTATGCAAATAAAAATTGTTATTGATAATAGTATATTATTACTAATTGTATTTACATCTTAATTCAAATTTGTATGTGTTCTATGATTATAGCGGGAGCAAGAAGAACGAGCTGCACACCCCCACGCCTTATCTCCCACCCTCAGCTTCATTCTGAATGTGATCCATACCCAAACAACGAAACCCAGTCCTTGTTATTTCCCATTTAACAGCAGTAACAGTAACTGCTAACAGGTGTGCTTCTTCTACCACTTTGCCCATCTTCTCAGTATTTTAGTAGAGACCTGTTACATCAAGGGCATCCCAGACCTTGCTAATGTGGAATATATCCTTCCTCAATACGATTTATACTGTGCTGTGAGAAAGAAAGAGAGAACCTTTTGAAAATGAAAACATTTTGAAATACCTCACATTGCATTTTTACTTGTATTAATCCAACTTTTTCCTTCCCTTAAAGGCCATGCCTTTCACCACTGAGGCTAAGGCATAATGTTCACTGTACCAGAAAAAAGAGAGACTGGAAAGAGCCTAGAACAAAGAGGCTTCTCTTTGAAGCTCAAAGTTTAAATACTTTAGTTCACAGCAAGGGGATACTCTTGAAAATCAGGCTTTGTTGAGAAAGTAAAGAAGGTTCTAATCCAAAGTCGGTCTTTGCATATCAAGGTTGGAGGTCTGAATAGAAAATTTTTCTATAAAGTGTAGGCAGAGAAGATTCAGTACATCACATGATATCCCAAAGCTCATATTTACCTGTGGGCTTGGGATGGACAATTAGGGAGGAGAGTGTTGGGGAAGTCAAAGAGACAGGGAGTAAGGAGAGAAATTCAGATGAGACAAGTCCAGGGGACAGAAGCACCTGAAAAGGGGATCAACATAGTAGTTGATAGAAAATTTGATGGAAACTCCAAATAATGGAGAACAAATCTGAAAACAACTGCATTGGTGCAGTTGGTGCACCACGTCACATCTGGGAAACAGGAGAATGGTAACAGCAGATAAAGAGGTCTCGACTCAGGGAGCTGGGTGGCCCCACATCTTCCCCTTGTCTCCTGAAGAATAGGAAGTGATACAGAGTTCCCCATGTGTGGCAGAAGGTGGATGACATGAGCTTACCTGAGGGGTCTGGATGAGTAGAAATTTCACTTACAGCACAGAGATCTGGAGTTAACTTCCCACATCACGGATTGAATCTGAGTGACAGCTGGACCCTAGGGAAAGTCCACTAAGCCAGAAATACTCAAGACAGGACTTAATGAGAGAGGAGACCAATTCTCCAAAAGCAATCTCTTCATCATGACAATGCCAAGACAACAGACCATAATTTTATCACTTCAGTACACATTAGAAATGATAGCAAGTCAGGCAGCGGTGACTCACACCTATAATTCCAGCATTTTGGGAGACAGAGGCAAGAGGATTGCCTGAACCCAGGGCTTTGAGACCAGACTGGGCAACTTGGAGAGACCTCACCTCTATAATAAATCCAAAAAATCAGCAAGGAAAGGTGGTGCACACCTGTGGTTCCAGCTACTTGGAAGGCTGAGGAGGAAGGATTGCCTGAGCCCAGCAGGTTGAGGCTGCAGTGATCGTGAGCATGCCACTGCACCTCAGCCTGGCTGACAGAGTGACACACACCAACTCAAAAAAAAAGGAAAAGAAATGACAACAGTACGAAGGTATCAACGATGGCCTAATGAACTGCAAGTTATAGAGCTGTGTATCATCAAAAGACTAATGTGGCTTACATCATGAGAGTGGGATTGTATGCTGAAAGAACCCAGCACAAGGTCTGTGGGAGTCACAGACAGAGACAAAGTGCAAAGCAGATATTCCTCCTTGACCCTGCTGTGAGTTTTGGTAAAAAGAAGAAGACAATATGGCAAAGACTGAGCTTAACAAAAGTGACTATTTTAAAACAGAAGAGCATGAGCTAATTAATTGACAAATTCATGCCCGTTCCCACAATTCCCCATTAGCAAAAAATGGGGTTTGTTAGCAAAAGGATATCAAAACAAAGAAAATAAGCAGGTTACTTTTTAATTGCACATCTGAATGGTAAGGTGGGATTCTCACCTCCCATCACCACTCCCAGACATTTGCTTTTGGGAAAGGTGCTTTGAATTATGTCACCTAGCCGGGCATGGGGACTCAAGCCTGTAATCCCAGCACTTTGGGAGGCGGAGGCAAGAGGATTGCCTGAACTCAGGGGTTTGAGATCAGCCTGAGCAATACGGCGAGACCTTGTCTCTACAATAAATCAAAACATTAGCCAGGTGTGGTTGTGCACGTCTGTAGTTCCAACTACTTGGAAGGCTGAGGCAGAAGGATCACCTGAGTCCAGCAGGTCAAGGCCATGAGCATGCCACTGCATTCCAGCCTAGGCAACAGAGTGAAACTCTTTGACTCAAAAAAAAAAAAAAAAAGGCTATATCAATTAATAAAGAGATAGCCAGTAGACCCACAGTTCTTGGCATGAAAGAATTAAATAGGAAGTGCTAATTGGGAGATCTATATTCACTGTCTTTTAGAGGGCTGAAGATAAACATTAATGCCCACCAGGCTTAAAGCCCAGAGTATCAGACTCAAGGGATCCAAGGAGTGACACCCTTCCTGTGGGAAGTCGTAGAGTTTTTCCAAGGAAAGATAGTGGACTTTTCAATGGAGTGTGTCAAGGAAGGATATGTGTGAACCTGGAGAGGAGACAGAGGTTCTAAGACAAGGACGGACCAGGCATCTTTAGAGGGTATGGTGGAAATTTCCCGTGAAGTCCCATTCCTGAGAGCTCTAAGTTAGGTTCCTTAATATTTGGTTAGAAAAACTCTTAAGTTGACAGGGTGCAGTGGCTCATGCCTATAATCCCAGCACTTTGGGAAGCCAAGGTGAGAGGATTGCCTGAGCCCATGGGTTCAAGACCAGTCTGGGCAACTTGGCGAGATCTCATCTCTACAGTAAATTTTAAAAAGTAGTCGGGAATGGTGGCATGTGCCTGTAGTTCCAGCTACCTGGAAAGCTGAGGGGGCAGGATCACCTGAGTCCAGCAGGCCAAGGCTGCGGTGACCGTGAGTGTGCCAGTGCGCTCCAGCCTGGGCAACAGAGTGAGACTCCAACTCAAAAAGAAAAGAAAAGAAAAGAAAACTCTAAGCCAAGATGTTAACGGTGGTCCTTTCAACCTCGCAATTCCTTCCTAATGTGGCCCTCATCCTCAAGAAGTCACATCATATTCTTAGAAAATCAGGTGTGATGGTTTTGTGGAGGATGAAGGAAGAGGGTTGCCAACAGTTTCCATGAATCCAATGGGAAAAAGTATAATATATCGAGGCAACTACACCCCAGAATCCCAGAGGGAGAATAGAAATGCCAGAGCACAACCCACAGAGAAACTGAAAATGCAGAAGATCCCTGGGATCTGAGAAATGTTCCAGAAAGGTTGAGGGATTTTACAACCAAATCTTCTAGCAACTCTCATAGGTTACTGAAGGGGCAGACGAGGCCTTGTGAAATGCAAGTTACACAGTTATGAATCTTCTCCAAAGACTAGATGGGATTATGAGTGATTTTGTTTCTTTTCTATTATCTAGAGTATATGTAGACACATAAATACTTTTCATCCAACAAATAGTTATTAATATATTAATATGTAAAATGTGCCAGGCATTCTTCATCAGTGAGAAAAAGAGGCAAAAATAAATCCCTGTCTGTGTTTTTATTTTTGTTTGGTTTTTTTTGAGTTGGAGTGTCACTCTGTCGCCCAGGCCGGAGTGCAGTGGCATGCTCACAGTCACCGCAGCCTCAATCTGCTGTGCTCAGATGATCCTTCAGTCTCAGCCTTCCAAGTAGGTGGAACTACAGGCATGTGCCACCATGCCCGACTATTTTTTTGATTTATTGTAGAGATGAGGTCTTGCCAAGTGGCCCAGGCTGATCTCGAACCCGTGGGCTCAGGCAATCCTCTCACTCTGGCCTCCCAAAGTGCTGGGATTATAAGCATGAGCTACCATATCCAGCCCCTGCCTTTGTTTTAAACAAATACAATGTAAAAGCAGAAAAAACCAACCTTGAGTATTTTTAACTCAGTGACCAAATTTGCCTCTCTCACACATGCACACACATACACACACACACACACACACACACACATACACAGTGTCTTTCCTGCTTTTCTTAATATAAAATTCAGCCTGTTGATTTCCCCAACAACTCCTCATGGTATGACTAATTCTTCATTTCCCTCCTAAGTTTATTATTAGAATTTCTCAAAGTCCTTTGAGCAAAAAAGTTCAATATTTATTACACATCTATTATATTCTAAAAGCTTTATTAAACTTTACTTAAATAAAATTATAGAACACAAGTCATGATGCTTTAATTAAAACTTAGTCAAATACTTTCATATTTTCTTATATCTGCTGTATTATCACCACTACAACACACATATACAAAATCACATAAACTAATAATATTAAAATTAAGAGAAATTAAAACATCAATATACGATTCAAGTATATTTGTTAAAATAATTGTTACAGCTCTTGAATGAATGTTCAGAAAGGTGAAAGGAAATTGTTTATTGCTGAATAATGAAAAATATTACGATTGTCCATTAGATGGCAGCAAAACACTTTCATGCTGTTAAAGTCTCAAAGCCTTTTCTTTGGGGTCTTCATGCTAAGTTCAACGGGTAACTCTACACACAGAGTAATCAAAATGTTCAATTGTTACAGCTCAGAGGAAGGAGCATTAGAAACACTGGAATTAGGTTGTATTCAAGTTGAAGGTTTACACTTAGCAGAGAAAATTAGTTTGTTAATTTAAAAAACAAACTTTAAGCTGGACATGATGGCTCATGCCTGTAATCCCAGAACTTTGGGAGGTGGAAGCAAGAGGATAGCCTGAACCCACGAGTTCAAGACCAGCCTGGGCAGCTTGGCAAGACCTCATCTCTACAATAAATTTAAAAATTAGCTGGGTGTGGTGGCATGCACCTATGTTTCTAACTACTTGGAAGGGTGAGGCAGAAGGATTGCCTGAGCCCAGCAGGTCAAGGCTGTGGTGGCCAGGAGCATGCCACTGCCCTCCAGCGTGGGCGACAGAGTGAGACTCTGACTTAAGAAAAAAAAACTTTAATATTTTTCAAACCAATCAAAAATTAGAAAGAGGTCCAAATAAGGATGGAATTATGCAGGGTGCGAAGATTCAAAGAACCCATCAAGAGAACGTTGCCTGTTTAACAAGTGAAATCCTGAAATCCTGAAATGCAGGCAATGTGACGACCTTCCTCCCACAGCAGCTGGACTCAATGCAAAAGAAGGATAAGGGCTTCTCAATGAGTGAATAGGTTGACCAGAAGAGCAGGCTGTCCCTTGTGGTGGTGCCTGAGGTGGTACTGGAACAATATGCCTCTTAGCTCTTAAATAATGTCCACAATGTTTTTCTCTGAGTCCAACTCCAAGAGCTTTATCATGCCATGGATAAGGTTCAGGCATCCGAACTCTGTATTCACAGCCTTTCCTCCTCACCACCCTACTCCCACCCTTTGTGCCTGTCTTGACCATTAAATGTAAAAAAAAAAAAAAAAAAAAAAATAGGTCGGGCACAGTGGCTCAGCCTATAATCCCAGCACTTTGGGAGGCAGAGGTGAGAGGATTGCCTGAGTCCGGGGGTTCAAGACCAGCCTGGGCAACTTGGTGAGACCTCATCTCTACAATAAATCAAAAAATAAACCAGGCATGGTAGTGCGTGCCTGTAGTTCCAGCTACTTGGAAGACTGAGGCGGAAGGATCGCCGGAGCCCGGGAGG
>CAUYQG010075230.1:0-13568 GCA_963574415.1 Tarsius wallacei | reverse complement strand
AGTTCCAGCTACTTGGAAGGCTGAGGCGGAAGGATCGCCGGAGCCCAGCAGGTCGAGGCTGCGGTGGCCGGGAGCGGCCACTGCACTCCAGTCTGGGCGACAGAGTGAGACTCCAACTCAAAAAAAAAAAAAAGAAAAGTGTAGTTTACATGTATTAATTTCATAAAATAACCCATTTTCATGATAGATTGTGCCAATGTTAAGACAAAATGAGTGATATAGTATTATAGAGAAATTTGGTACATATTACTTTGGAAAATCTTAAATCAAGATTCAAAAGAACTTAAAATTATCTGAAATAAAATTCATCAGAATTTTTTTTACAGTGCTTTGTTTCATTTTGTGCTTTCAAATCTGATTCTATCCAAGAGTCAGTCACTTATTATCATATTGTGATTTAAAAATACTGCTATGAACATTTCTGTGTAATTATTTTATGGACACATACTTTAATTCCTTTTAAGTGAATGTACGGAAGTATAATTCCATGGTAATGGGTAGACATATATTTAATTTTATTAGAAAATGCAAAACAACTATCAATATGTGAATTATTAAAATTGTGGTATAATCATTTAATAGAATATTGTTTATCAAAGGAAAAATAAATGAACTACTGCATGGATACATTTTAAAAATACAACGTTGAGAAAAAGAGGCTATAGTGAGGATTCACTGCATATTTATATTTATGTAGAATACTAAACTAGGCAAAACTAAGCTGTGTGACAAAAATCAGAACAGTAGTTGTCTAAGTAGGAAGGGGATTCATTAGGAAGGACCATGCGAGCTCTTTGTGTGTTGATGAGTACTTTCTACATCTTAAATAGGGCTATAGTACACAGATATAAACATTGAGATATACATTGATCACACCTCAGTGATCTGTTGTCTTTTTTATTTTATTTTATTTTATTTATTTATTTATTTTGAGTTGGAGTCTCACTGTGGCCCAGACTGGAGTGCAATGGCCACTCCCTGCCACCGCAGCCTCCACCTGCTGGACTCTGGCGATCCTTCCACCTCAGCCTTCCAAGTAGCTGGAACTACAGGCGCGCAATACCACGCCCGGCTAATTTTTGATTATTGTAGAGATGAGGTCTCGCCAAGTTCCCCAGGGCAGTCTCGAACCCGCGGTCTCAGTCAATCCACTCACCTCGGCCTCCCAAAGCGCGGGATTACAGGCTAAGCCACCAGCCCGGCATCTTTTTTATCTTTATGTATTCAAAATCTCACTCTGTTGCCCAGGTTGAAGTACAGTGGCACACTCATGGCCATCACTACCTCGACCTGCTGTGCTAAGATGAAAATTATACATATAATTTTCCCACATTGTTAGGTCAGTCTCAGAATTTAAAAAGGAAGTATTTATTTATTTATTTTTCATCTTTTTTTAATTTTAAAATTGTGGGGTAAAATTCATTGTGCAGATACCCTGGTTGGTAAGGAGTGCTCCCCTTTCCTCAGGCGGTTTCCCACTACTGCCAATCCCACCTCCCTCCCTCCCTCCCCCACCCCCCACGCCACCACAGTTTCGCGCTACTGTCAATTCCGAGGGCTGGGGGCGGCGGCCCGGGTCTCGGGTTAGCGCGGCCTTGCGGGGACACAGACCCAGGAACTGGTGGGAGTAAGCAACCGCGCAGCGTGGGTAGAGGTCGGCCCCGGGCGCGCCCGGCGCATGCGTGGTGGCGATCTGAAGCCAGCGCTGAGCGGTGTCCAGTACTGGAGGGCCGTTGTCAGAGCCCGGCCGTTGTCCGGTGGCTGGTACGGCCTCAGGGCCCAGTCACCGGGCGTCACTGGCTCGGGCGTCCGGGCCCTCGGCACCCTCTGCCGCCGGGTCCAGGCTGGCGGCGGTCGTGGTGGCATCAGGGGGCGGAGCCGCCCCAGCGCCCTCTGTTTGTTGGTGGCTGGTGAGTGCGGCGCGCCCGGGAGGCCGGCTGGGAGAGGGGCGGAGGACCCTGCGCGCCGCCAAAGGCTTCCTTTAGAGGCTCAGGTCACCCTACCCTGTGTCCCTTCTGCATTTTCTCTTTTATCGGAATGCCTTACCCTTTCCAATAGTATAAGCGTATTTTCTCTAATCCTCTTTTAATGACTCCGAGGCTTTAAAAAAAATCTGCAATTTATTTTTGCGGAGGAGTCAGTAGAGGTCATTTGGGGAAAAGTTTTTCCTTGTCTCAAGAGAATGCAAACTTATTCACCTTTATTTTCTTCTAATACTTGTGAAGATTTTAAAAATATTTTCTTTTTAACCTTTTAATCTACTGGAGATGCCAAAAAAAAATGTTTACACGCTTTAAGAGATGTTATCTGTGTATTACTTTTAGTTCGCCCTAATCAGAACTTTGAGTACCTCTTGTAATTGCAGAAGCCGAACGTGACTTGTGTTCATCACTTGTTATTGGTATATGTTGAGTACTACAATTTTGATACAATTTTTTTTTTTACTTTTAAAAAATGTGTATACGTTTTTTTTGGCACCTTCTTTATATTTTACTGGATGTTTTCCATTTGTGGCAAGGTGTTAGGGATTTGCCTTTTTTCCCAGTTGCCTTGACACAATCTATGCAATCACTTTTCCACGCAACTGTAGTGACACTTTTATTATATCTTGCAGGCACATATATACTCACATCTGCTTCTAGACTGTCTTCTTTCACTGCCCAGACAGTTTCTGCACTGATAACATTTTGTTTTCATTTAAAATATTTTAAGCAAACCTCTCTTAATTATGTCCTCTGATGAAATGATCTGTTTCTTTTAGCTTAAATTGTGAGGAATATAAAAGATACAGAATACAAAAATGATAATTTCCTAAAAGGCAGATTTGATTGTAGCACTTAGTAGGTGCTAAATGTTATTAAGTGACAGGTGTTGGTTAAAAGTCACTTTGTTGCAGAAAACTTGTACATAGTACCCTGGTTGCCATCAGGATAATGTTTGCTTCTTAGTGGAACCCTCAAAGTCCTTTTTGATACTGGTATTGTGTCTTTACACCCTTGTAGTCTTTTATGTTCTAGGCATACCAAGCTACTCAAATAGAACACAAAACCCTCTCCAAAACTCATTCATTTGATTATATCAATATTTAAAATTGCTGTTTTGAAAAGACAAAGAATTAAAATAAGTAAGATACTTGAAAAAAATATTTGCAACATGTATATGAGGCAAAGGATTAATGTGGTGAGCCTTCGTTAATTGACAAAAAAGAAAGAAAAATGGACAAAGGATATGAATTAGGTAATGTATAGAAGAAATGCAAATTACCAATAAACAAAAGAAGTTTAACTTTGTAAGGTAATGATAGACTACAAATGAAGACAAAGATATTAATAATACACAGGGTTGAGGAATGCTTAAGGGGAAGGGCACTTATAAGATTGGGAAATATATTTTGAAAGGCAGTTTGACTGTACCTACCAAAATGTTAAATGAGCTCACTCTGTGACTCAGGGATTCTGTTCTATTATCTATTGTACAGAAGTATTTGGCATGTGCACAAAGATGTATGTACAAACTTTATTGTAATGTTGGTAATTATGAGAAATGGATACAGCCGAACTATGCACTAGGAATATAGTTAAATATATCATGGCTGATCCCTACATTGGTATACTGTGCTGCTATAAAATAGAATAAGGGAGTATAATATAGAATGTGATAGTTTACTTTCCTGAAGTTTACAAAGAACTCCAAGTCTTTCAGTGATAATGAATGTTACAGAACAATGCCTATATAAGTGTGTGCATAATGTAAAGTACATATGTGGCTATGTTGTGTATGACTGTAAATGCACAGAAAAGGATGCACACCAAGTGATTAACACCAAGCTAAGAACATTGAAAGAGGAATTGAAGAGCACTTACGTATTTTTCTGTGTACCCCCATGTTTTTTAACTTGTGAACTTATGTTAAAAACTTGAAATGGCTGGACTTTGTGTCTCAGCCTTTAATCCCAGCACTTTGGGAGGCCAAGGCAAGTGGATTGCCTGAGCCCGAAGGTTCGAGACCTGCCAGGTAACTTGTCGAACCACATCTCTACAATTAAAAAAAAAAATAGCCAGGCATGGTAGCCCGTGCCTGTAGTTTTGGCTACTTGGAAGGCTGAGGCAGAAGGATCATCAGAGCCCAGTAGGTCAATGCTAGGGTGACCATGAGCATGCCACTGCCCTCCAGCCTGGGTGACGGAGTGAGACTTCAACTTAAAAATTAAAAAAAATTGCAGAAATTTTGTAAAAAACCCAGTTAATGTGTTTAACTTATATAAGGAAAAAAAACCCCAAACCTTTACACACATTTAGGACCTATACAGAAGGGAAAAAACATCTTGTAAGGCTGAATTTTTTTTAATAGCTTTTTAAAAAAAGCATCAAAAATAAAAGTCAAATGATGAAATGGAGACTGCATTTGTGTATCTGTGTTATGACAATGAAATTTCTATTTACAGTCTGTGTTCAGAGATCCCAAGCCCACCCTCAGGCTCAGTGTTTTGCTAGGACTCCTGGAATTTAGCAAATGCTGTGTTATATTCAAGGTAGTGTGTTACAGTCAAAGTGCACAAACTGAAAATCAGTAACAGTCTGCAGATCTAGATCAGAAAAGAAAATCAGCAACAGGAAAAAGCCTGTAGAGCCGGGTACGGTAGCCCAGGCCTATAATCCCAACATTCTGGGAGGCTGAGGTGGGAGAATTGCTTGAGGCCAGGAGTTTGAGACCAGCCTGGGCAACATAACAAAACCCAATTTCTACAAAAAAATAAAAAATCAACTGGGTTTGGTGGCTCTTGCCTTAGTCCTAGCTACTCACGTGGCTAAGGTGAGAGGGTCTCTTGACCCGGGAGCTATGACCACACCACTGCAATCAATGCTGGGTGACAGTAAAACTCCGTCTTAATAATAATGAAGAGTATGAACAGCAAGAGCGGAAGTAAGGATGAATCATTCTTAAAAATCTAAAACAGAAAAAATGCACCTGGAGCAGGGTCTAGGAGAGACCAGGTACTAGCTTCCCATTGTCTTCTCTCACTGGAGTTGTTCATATAACACTTAATTCTTCCAGGAAAAATGTGTGACACATGTTAGTCACATGATTGCTGCCATGGTGGTAGAGTCTGTCTGTGTCACAGAGGTCACAAGGTGCTGGTTAGGTTAACTTGGGTCTTATGGATGGAGGCAAATACTTCAAATAGAAAAGCTAACTAGTACAAAACAAGCTGGAGAGGGGGTTGTAAAGCAATTATCAATAGCTGCCTCTGAGAAACCAGTTCTGTCCTTGATTAGTGGTTAGAGGGCAAGTTAAGTGAACTGCTAGAAAATGGCTGTCCATTTCTAGCATGTATTATATCCATGTTATGTCCTTTCATTTGAAAGTTAAATCGATGTTATGTACTTTCATGTAGTTTCTATACCTAGCCTGGTGGGTGAGATAGGAGGGCAGGAGTAGGTCAGCAAGTAACTTTTGTGTTTGAGGCCTTCATTTTAGAGTATAATTTTCTGAGCCCTAACACCAGTCAAAGAAGCTTGGCTAACCACCCTTGTGGCTAAGCTTTAGTCTCTATCTCTTCCCAAGGATTGGTCTAAGGTTCCCAAAATAAATCCCATTGTTAACATTAACTTTCTGACATGTCCCAAGGTCTCAGGTAAACAAAGATACTCTTTTTTTTTTTTTTTTGAGTTGGAGTCTCACTCTGTCGCCCAGACTGGAGTGCAGTGGCTGCTCCCGGCCACCGCAGCTTCAACCTGCTGGGCTCCAGTGAGCCTTCCGCCTCAGCCTTCCAAGTAGCTGGAACTACAGGCGTGCGCTACCATGCCCGGCTAATTTTTTGATTTATTGTAGAGATGAGGTCTCGCCAGGTTGCCCAGGTGGGTCTCGAATCCGCGGGCTCAGGCAATCCACTCATCTCAGCCTCCCAAGGCGCGGGATTACAGGCTGAGCCACCGAGCCCACTAGGAAAGATACTCTTAACAGGTAGGATTTTCCAGAGTTTATAGGTTATCTCCCAAGGAGCCAATCCAGGGTGCAACTATTCCTTGAAATGTTCAGGGTTTGGGTCATCTAGATCTACAGAGTTAATCCCTTTACTGCATGCTACCTTCTGTATAAAGAACTTTTAAAATCAATAAGAAAAAGACGATATAGTGGAAAAGGGACAGATGACACAAAGGGTAATTTATGAAAGAAAAAGTATAAAAGCTAAAGATTTAAAAAGTTCTGCCTCACATATTATCTAAGAAATGCATACTAAAGCAGTGATTATTAGCTGGGTGTGCTGGTGTGCACCAGCAGTCCTAGCTATTTAGGGGACTGAGGTGGTAGGATCACTTTAGCCCAGGAGTTTGAGGTTACAGTGAGCTATGATTGTGCCATTGTACTCAAACCTGGGCAACAGAGTGACCCCCGATCTCTTAAATAAATAAGCAAATAAATAAATAAATAAAAATAAAATGATTAAATGTTTTCATGTATGATATTTAAAAAGAACAGTGCCCACCCTCCAAAAAAAAGAATGAAAATAATATGTCTAGCACTGGCTAATGGTCTCAGGTTGTTGATGGATATGTAAATTGATAAAGATTCCTGGACAGCATTTTGCCTTTTCTTTGACTCAGTATTTTCACTTCTACTAAGGATTTCATCAGATAAAACTATGTCAAAACTGTACATATTAATGCTTGTTGTGTATAGCAGCAAAAAAGAAAGAGAACAAAAATCTATTAAAAAAGAACTTATTAAATGAATTTTGGGCATTGCCTACAATGGACTTTACATTGAATCTATTTCTTAATGGACACTTAGGTTTTTGTTTTCTGTCATGAAATAATATCCACAATATTGTCAATTAAAATATAGGTTTCTACATTTAATAAATGATCTATGCTATATTGTAATGTGTGTTCATGTGTATGCATGCATGGAAAAAGCCTGAAAGAATATATCCCAAAATAAAGGTAACGGCTTATCTCTAGGTGATAACATTGTATGTAATTTTCATTATGTTTTTTCTATATTTAATAAATATATTTTTAAAAATATTTGCCAAAAAGTAAAATGAAGGTGTCTCCATTATAGACCTTCACACTAAAGAAAATATTGCGCTAAAGTCAAGAAGACAATTTAGATGGGTATAGCAGTAATCAAACTGAGAGATGATAGTGGCCTGAACCAGGATAGTGGAAATGAAGGTGAAGACCAGAAATATTCACCAGGTATTTAAGGGAAGAAGTATACCAGGATGTGATATTTGATTAGTTAGAGACACTAAGGGGGAGAGAACTCATTATGCCATGCAGGTTTCAGGCTTGGTGGCACTATTCATGACATAGGGTATTTAACAGGAGAGTAAGAAATATAAATCCTGCTTACTGTGTGCTGTTATGTTTTAAACAGTTGTAAATATTCACATATTTAATCCTCACAGCAAACACAAAAGCTAGACACCATTATTCCTAGTTTTGCAGAGGAGGAATTTGAAACGTGGAGAAGCTAAGTGATTTACCCAACCAAACTCATACAGTTAGTAAGTTGTAGAGCTGGGAACCAAACACAGTTGGTTTGGATATAGACTCACCATTTTAATCTGCTTTACTACATGGCAAATTTAGGACAAGAGGCTTGAGAGAGAATGAATTTTGGACTTCTTAGGCTTGAGAAACCTGAAGGACATCTACCTGAAAGGTGCTTGGGTTTGTCTGTGTTTTATGTAGCTCAGGAGAGGATTAGTGAAACCCTGGCAATGGGAGAAGCCACCAGGCAGTAAATACAATAAAAATAGAAGAGAGTGACTGTAAAGAGAGTGCACCTAACTATATCACCAATTATTGATATAGCCACACTGAAAGAGATGGGGAAGAAAAGAATTAACCTAAAAAACTTTAGAAAACAGTAGCTTAACTGAATACTATAAGAATAGAGACCAAAATAATTCTACATAAATGCTGTAAGCAAGTTCATAATGTGTTTCTCACAGGGGTATGGCTTAGCAATTCTGGAACAACTTTAAGTGATACTACAATTGAATAAATAAGTAAATATAGATAGTGAGAGTCATCAGTTTTTCACCGTTGAAGAAGGAAGTTACCAATAAGGAGAGAGAGAAGGCTAAAATGAATCCTGTATTAGCACATTGGACCAGAGGCATCAGTATGAACTAATGGCTACATATATAGACACACACACACACACACACACACACACACACACACACATTATATACAGAGGGTGCCAAAAAAGAATACAGATTTTAAGAAGAGAAAAACTGTATTAAAATTGTCATACTTGTTATATACTGATAACAAAAACTGATTACAAGTCATGTTTGAGTTCTGCAATTACAATTTTTACTCAAAGTAGTTACCATCAGTGTCCAGACACTTCTGATTATGGCAAATTACAACAGGACTATTGCTGTGTGAGGCCTCACAGATCTTCCCTTGTGTGCTCCCCACACAGTCGTACCATGTATGTTAAGCTTATCAGGAACGTGTGCAGTTGTTAGGCATGTTTAAGGTTCTGTTGCATATTCATGCCTCCATTATCCTTGTACTTCCACAACATTCTTGAATTTCAAGTGCCAAGTGCCCTGCTTGAAAAACAACCATGCTTCTACCATTTTCTTTGACTGTACTGCCTTTCACATGGTGACACTAGCATTCATTTGATTAATGCTATCCTTTGTGTGATATCATACTACATGTTTCTACTGTAATTCAATTTAACTTTGAAAAGTAGTACATAGATAGCATCTCTTAAAATGTGTATATATTTTTGACACCCCAATATTTGAGGTATCTAAAAAACCCGGAATCATCTTTTGCAGGCGAACCCCTTGTATTACACTCAGAATTTGTTCTTCTGGATCTAACAGTCAATTATTCCACCAAAGTCTTTATCTGAAAGTTTTGAGAAGGCTGTGTCATGATTTGAGGAAGAAACATCCTGATTTTTGGCAGTTGACTTATTCCTCCACCATGACAATGCACCTGCCCAAGCCACACTGAGCATTTGGCAGTTTTTGACCAAAAATGGTACAGCCCTTGTGCTATACCCTCCCTGTTCATCTGATTTCACCCCGAGCAACTTATTTTTTGTTTCCATGGATGAAAGATGTCCTCAAAGGGAATTGTTTCATCAATATGAAAGAGGTAAAACAACAAAAAAAAAAAAGCAGAAGCACTAAAAGACATCAAAATTGAGTTCAAAAACTCTTTTGAACAGTGGAAAAGCATCTTGATAGGTATATTACATCAAACAGAGAGTACTTTGAAGGTGACTGACGCTTAAGCATGTAAAAATAAATACACAATTTTTATAAATAAATTCCAGGTTTTTTGGAGCCCCCCCCCCCCATATCTCACACACACACACACGCACGCATGTACACACAATAGATGTGTTTATATGTATGGTTAATATGTGTGTGTTTGTGAATGGAGATAGATAGATAGATAGATAGATAGATAGATAGATAGATAGATAGATAGATTTCCTTGCTTTGTCAAGAGGCTTGGAATCAATAATACCTGAAAAGAATGAGCACACCTAGCAATCAGAAATTTGTTTCTAAACACTATTGTCCAGTGAAAGAAGTCAAGGCTACTTGGAGAAACAATTGATTCCAGAACTAAGCAGGGAAAATGCAAAAGCCTGAAACATCTTGTAGTGCCAGGAAGTGAGGAAGTGCTTAAGAAATGACAGAGACTGGGTGAAATAACACAAAAGTCCCCTATTGGTCAAAGCTGGAACAATTTATATAAAAATATATAATAAAAGTGTTAGATTTTTCACTCATAGAGTAAATAACCCTGAGTGTATGTGAATATAAATAAATTGGGGATAAGGAACAGCTTTTTCTTATAAAAAATTCCAATTAGTAAATTGTTAACAAAAGGAATAGAGAGTCACCACTTGGCATAGTTCTTGCAGACAAGGTTAACTGATGATGCCAAAATTAACGAGTTTCAGAAATCTGAATATTTAAATATTTTAAATATCTTCCCAATAATGCATATTTATTAGCCAGCAAGGGTAAGATAGTAACTTTACAGTAGAGAAAACTGGTAGATACCACTTTAGCAGAGTTTTACTTATTTATTTTTTAATTTTTAATTTTAAAGATATGGGGTAAAATTAAGGGTTAATTATACAAATGTTCATTATACAGGTACCCGTGTTGGTGAGTTGTGACCTCCCTCCCCTGACAGTATCCCACTGCTGCTAGTCCCGCACCCCCACCCTGACAATTTCTCACTACTGACAATCCTTTTCTTATAGTATTATGATAATTGTTCAAGGTCTACTTATGAGTGAGAACATGTGATACTCAGTTCTTTGTTTCTGTGATAGATCACTAAGTATTATACACACTAAGTCCATCCAACTTGCTGAGAAGTTCATAATTTTGTCATTCTTTATGACTGCATAATATTCCATTGTGTATATTTGCCACGTTTTTTAAATCCAGTCTTCTTTTGGTAGGCATCATGGTTGATTCCATGTTTTTGCTATTGTGGGCAATTCAGCAATAAGCTTAAGTGTGCAGGTATCTTTTTCATAGAGTCATTGGAGTTCCTTTGGGTATATTCCCAGTTAGGCAATTGTGGGGTCCTATGGAAGGTCGATTTTTTGACCTTTTAGGAATCACCAAACTGTTTTCCATAGCGGTGTACTAGTTTACACTCTCACCAACAGTGTAGAAGTCTACCCTTTCCCCCACATCCTATTAAGGATCTGTTGTTTTTTCAGTTATTGATGATGGCCATCCTGACTGAAATTTGGTGGTATCTCAGAATGTTTATTTCTTTGATGACAAATGAGGCTGAGCATTTCGTCATGGATCTGTTGGCAGCCTCGTATGTCTCTTTTGAGACGTGCCTATTCATATCTTTTGCCCACTTTGTAATGGGGTTGTTTGTTTTTTATTTTTCGGCTCACTTGAGGTCCTTGTAGGTCCTACATGTTAGGCCTTTGTCAGATATACAGTTGGCAAAATTTTTTTTCCAGTCCATGGGCTGTCTTCCCACTCTCTTGATGGTTTCTTTGGCTTTGCAAAAGCTTCCCAGTTTGATGAGGTCCCACTTTTCCATCTTATTTTTTATAGCATGGGACCTTGGGGTTTTGCTCAGGAATTGGTTGCCAGTTCCAATTTCCATAAGGGTGTCTCCTGCATTTTCTAGTGTTCTTATAGTTTGAGGTTTTACGTTTAGGTCTTTGATCCATTTAAAGATGACTTTTGTGTATGGTGATAGGTAGGGTTCTTGTTTTAATCTTCTGCATGTGGTCAGCCAGTTTTCTTGGCACGATCTACTGAATAGGTTATCCTCACTGCAGTGATTGCTGGTGGAGACTTTGATGAAGATAAATTAGTTGAGAAATTGAGGTTTTGCTTCAGGAATCTCTATCCTGTTCCATTGGTCTATATGTCTGTTCTTGTACCAATACCAGACTGTTTTGACTATTGTAGCTTTATAATAAAGTTTAAAGTCTGGGGTTGTGATACCTCCTGCTTTGTTTTGTTGTTGTTGTTGTTGTTGATGTTGTTGTTGTAGTTTGGATTTTGCTAAGGTTTGTTTTGACTATTCATGGTCGATTATGTTTCCATATGAATTCCTGTATTGTCGTTTTCAGGTCTGAGAAGAATGCTGCTGGTCATTTAATGGGTATTGTGTTAAGTCTGTAAATTGCCTTGGGTAGAATGGACATTTTAACAATGTTGATTCTTCCTATCCATGAGCATGGAATATTTTTCCATTTGTTTGTGTCATCTTTGATTTCTTTAAGCAGTGTTTTGTAGGTTTCCTTGTAAAGGTTTTTCCCACCTCTGGTTAGAAAGATGCTAAGGTATTTCTTTCTCTTTTATGTGATTATTGTGAATGGGATTGTCCTTTTTGTTTGGGTTTCTGTTTGTTTATTTTTGATGTATAGAAAAAATTCAACTGTCTTTTGAATTTTATACTCTGGGATTTACCAAAGTCCTTTATCAGTGCAAGAAGATTTTTGACAGATTCTCTTGGGTTTTTGAGGTACAGAATCATGTCATCTGCAAAGAGGAATAACTTAACTTCCTCTTTTTCTATTTGGGAACCCCTGATCACTTACTCTTCCCTGATTGCTCTTGCTAGGACTTCAAATCCAATTTAAATAGGAGGGGTGAGAGTGGGCATCCTTGTCTTGCTCTGGTTTTCAGGGGAAATGGTTCCAATTTCTGACTACTTAGCAGTATGTTGGCTGTGAATTTCTCATAGATGCCTCTTATTATTTTGATATATGTTCCATCTATGCCTAGATGTTCGAGGGTTTTTGTCAAGAAGGGGAGCTAGATTTTATCAAAAACTTTTTTCACATCTAATGATATAATCATGTGGTTTTTGTCTTTACATCTGTTGATGTATTATATCATATTTATGGTCTTGTGGATGCTTAACCAGCTCTGCATCCTGGAGATGAAGCCTACTTGGTCATGGTAGATGATTTTTCCGATGTGTTGTCAGATCCTGTTTGCTAGAATCTTGTTAGAATTTTAGCTTCTTTGTTCATCAAGGATATTGACCTTGTCCGACAGGGTGACTCACGCCTATAGTCCCAGCACTTTGGGAGGCCTAGATGAGAGGATTGCCTAAGCCCACAGTTGTGAGAACAACCTGGACAACTTGGTGAGACCTCATCTCTACAATAAATCAAAAAATTTGTCCAGTGTAGTAGCACATGCCATTAGTTCTGGAAATGTGAAAGGCTGAGGCAGAAGGATTGCCTGAGTCCAGCAGGTCGATGCTGGGGTGGCCATGAGACCCCAATTCAAAAAAAAAGTATATTGATCTGTATTTCTGTTTCTTTGTTGGATCTTTACCTGCTTTGGTATCAGTGTGACGTTAGCTGCATAAAATCATTTGGGGATAGTTCCATCTTTCTCGATTGCCTGGAATACTTTCAACAGGATTGATATCAGGTCCTCCTTTTATGTTTTGTAGAATTCTGTTGGAAAAATATCTGGTCCAAGGCTTTTTTTTTCTTTTTTTTTTTTGGAAGTTATTTTTCTTATGTTATAGTCAATCTCCTGGGTCATTATTGGTCTTTTTTGGGTCTTGATTTCTTCTTGTTTCAACCTGGGTAGGTTGTGTGATATGAGAAAGTCCTCCACTTAATTTAGGTTTTCAAGTTTGTTTCCATACAGGTGTACATAGTAATCTCTGATAATGTTTTGTATTTCTTCCGGGTCAGTTGTGACTTCCTCTTTTGCATTTCTGATTGTGTTAATTTGGACTTTTTCTTGGTCAGTATAGCTAGGGGTGCATAAATCTTGCTTATCCTTTCAAAGAACAGCTTTTGGTTTTATTAATTTTTTTGTATTATCTCTTTGTCTTCTATGTCCTGAATTTGAGCTTTCATTATGGTGATCTGTATTCCTCTGCTGAAGTTAGGATTTTTATGGTCTTGCTTTTCTAGCTTTTTTAGATGATTTGTTAGACTTTTAACTTGTGATCTTTCTATTTTCTTCATGTGTGTTCATAAAGCTATGAATTCCCCTCTTATTGCTGCTTTTATAGCATCCCAGAAATTTTGATTAGATATTTCTTTGT
>CAUYQG010075229.1:0-14879 GCA_963574415.1 Tarsius wallacei | reverse complement strand
TGGCTTCAGAATTTTATGACTATGAATTCTCTTTCACTTTGACAAGTCATACAACATATATACTCTAAGTTAAATTTCAAAAAAAAAAAAAAAAAAAAGAAAGAAATAAAATTTTTAAAAAATTTAATTAATTTTTTTAATAAAATGGTTTATTATTTTTTTTACTTTTAATTTCTTTTAATTTTTCAACTTATAAAAAAATTTTTACCTTACTTTAATTTCAAAAAAAAAAAAAAAAAAGAAAGAAATAAACTTTTTAAAAAATTAACTGAAGTTGATTAAGTATATAAATTTAAAGTTTGCAAATCAAATCTTACCTCTTTACTTGGATTTTCCCCATTAGTAGAGATTTCTTACAGACATAGTTTTGGCTCCTGCTTATAATAAATGTCGTTTTATAATATACCACATTTGAACATTTTAAAACTACTAAGAGAACTTTAGTATGTCACTTCATTTTATACTCATAACTGTCTGTGGCAAGATAGAGAAGTTGTAAATTTATTATAATATATGATATTGTATTTACTATTAATATGTATAAATATTTTATATTATTAATGTTACTATTTTATGCTTGTAGAAATTGGGACCTAAAGAAGTTAAATTACGTAGCTAATTAGTGGAAAGTTTTTCTATTAGAGCACATTCTTTTTGCACTCTCTTATCCCCCTTGCACAAATGAATTAAATTTTTATATCTTTGTGTACTCATTTGAAAGTACTGTATTTAAAACGCTCTTTTAAATTATCTTTGTCAGAAACTTAACGCTGATTTTTCACTAGCTAAGTGTGGTTCTGCTGTTACTCTAAAATGTACAGAATTTGATAGCTAGAACGACTTATTTTTTCCCATACTCAGAATGGGAACAGGTCTTAATTTGTACTCTTAAAATTAAGGGTATGACTCTACCTTTAAGAGTGAGTATTTAGTGTTACCAAAAAATACACACAGCAGAATATATATATGCCTGCTCCAATTTATACCGAGTATGTAAATAAGACACTATAGTGAAATTGACATATTACAGTTGCAAATTCAGCACAGTACTTTTCTGCATGATTAATGAGATTTGAGAGCTAGTAGACCAAACTAGATAGACCTTTATATAGTAGTTTTCATTGGCAGTATTCAGTTTGTTCAGTGTTACAAAATGCACAAATTTCATTTTCTATCATGAGGTTCATGTTAGCAAAAAAATTTTATAAAAGAAAGAAAATTATCAGCACTTAGCGTATTTCTAAGTGCTAAAAGACTTTCACTGAGTTCTGCCATTGAAAACTTTTCTCTGTATTGTATATGTAGAAAATATATAGAAATGTAAAAAGTTTTCTATGTATTTATATGACCAGAAATAAAGATGGTCCTTAGTAATGTAGGTAATGCTGTTCATGCAGTTAAAAATTTCTTTAATATATAATGTTTGTCTTAGCATTTTAAGATTATATCTCTCTTAGTAATTTAAAGCTGCATTTTCTACTTTAAAATCCCCAAAATGGAATGGGGTGAAATAGAATTTTTAAGTAACTTAAAACTAAGAATAATGATGCAAGCTCATAGAAGTTGTCATGAAGTTAGTCTTTCGTCAGTGTTAACTTCCTGGTCTTTTATATGTTTCAGAAACTGGTAGTGATTTTTCCATGTTTGAAGCTTTGCGGGATACTATTTATTCTGAAGTAGCTACGTTAATTTCTCAAAATGAATCTCGACCACATTTTCTTATTGAACTCTTCCATGAGCTTCAGCTACTTAATACAGACTACTTGAGACAGAGGGCTTTATATGCATTACAGGTATTTGGTACTCAATATTCTTTTTCCTGCCCTGCTATTACCTTCATGATTGAATCTGTTTGCTTTCTTAGACTGAGGCATGTACCATATGAATTTTGATCTGTTTTTTCTCTACTTTTGTGACATTTTATTTAAAACTTTTGTATAACTTAAGTAGCATTAAAGTTTTTTTGAGCATTATTTTAGTGTTTTATCTTTAATGTTACTTTTCTCACACTTGTGAGGTAAGATATACTGCATTTGTTCTTCCATCTACTTTTAAATTTGTTACATAAATTTGTGAATAAGCGTGTATGTTTTATATAAATAGCTACCTTATTTCCTTATTTAGGACATAGTATCCAGACATATTTCTGAAAGCCATGAAAAAGAAGGGGAGAATGTAAAGTCAGTGAACTCTGGTACTTGGATAGCATCAAACTCAGAACTTACTCCCAGTGAGAGCCTTGCTACTACTGATGATGTAAGCTGATAATGATTAGTGAAATATAGACATAATTTCAGCATGCAGTAAATACAAATTAAGTAGGTTATTTTTAGCTTTTTAAAAACATCTGAATGTAATGTTCTTTGTTTTGAAGGTGAGATATGAAATGCAATCAAAATATGGCAGCAAATATAAAAAATTATGTATACACAATACATAGTTGAGTATGAGGTTCAAAATAACCATATGTACTCTTACAACTTCATTGCTCAACATAGAGACTGACTCATAACTGACATTTAATGAATATATGTTGTATTTATTCATGACATAATAAGCCAGACATTCATAAACTATAGTAAAAACTCTTGACTAATAAATAAATGCAAGGTAAATTGGGTCTTTGGATAAAAAAGAAATCTAGACAAAAGAAACTCATCCAGAAAAAAAGGTAATTTAATGTTACTAATTGATGGGAAAGATTTTGAACAGAATAAAAAGGACCTGGAAGTGAAGAAGAGTAATAAGAAGAATGTTGAAATTCAGTAAGCTGTGCCTTCCAAGTAGTACCTAGCACACAGTTAATAATTGAATGACTGAGAGAGCAAACTGCTAGGATACTGAGGAGATAATGTGCTATATATTTGGGAATCACCTACTTAAAGGTTCAGATCTTGATTTTATTGTAGAGTATTATTTGTGGTTCTGAGATAGCAAATACATTCATTTTTTTAAAAAACAACTCCAGCACCTGAAGGTCCATGGGTAAGATTGCTATAGTTGATTAGCAGATATCTAGTAAGAGGGTTGGAAGTATATTACTGTTTCTGCCCACTGTTGAAATGTTAACACTGGCTTTTCTGAAAAGACAGTAGTGTTTTCTCAAAAGATCATCTTGTCTCTTCTTCAGATACAGTAATTATTTTACAACTGTTGAGAATTTTTCTGAGTTTTAGTTCTGTACCTTTTTTTTTTTTTTTGAGTTGGAGTCTCACTCTGTCGCCCAGACTGGAGTGCAGTGGCCGCTCCCGGCCCCCGCAGCCTCGACCTGCTGGGCTCCGGCAATCCTTCCGCCTCAGCCTTCCAAGGAGCTGGAACTACAGGCGCGCGCTACCACGTCCGGCTAATTTTTTGATTTATTGTAGAGATGAGGTCTTGCTTGCCAGGCGGGTCTCGAACCCGCGGGCTCAGGCAATGCACTCACCTCAGCCTCCCAAAGGTGTGGGATTACAGGCTGAGCCACCAAGCCGGCAGTGGCATAATGTCTTGAAAAAGAAGAAGAAGAAGAAGAAAAAAAAACAACTCCAAGTGAAATGTCTTCAAACAAAAGTCAATATTAGAGAATTTTGATGTGGGAAGATATTTTAGAATCATTTACCTGAAACTGCCTGTCAGCACAGTAATATGTTCTACAAGATCACTTTCCAAAAAGCTCTGTAGAGCACAGTATCTCCGCTCCGCTATGGCTCTGTTGACATTGTGACAGCCTAAAATGTCTCTAGGTATTGTCAACTATCTTGTGGGAGCCAAAGCAGCCCCCTCCCCATGAGAATGACTGCTCTAAGCCGGGGGCTCGGTGACTCAGCCTGTAAAACGCCTTGGGAGGTGCCTTGGGAGGCTGAGGTGAGTGGATTGCCTGAGCACGCGGGTTCGAGACCAGCCTGGAAACTTGGCGAGACCTCATCTCTACAATAAAATCAAAAAATTAGCCGAGCGTGGTAGCGCGCCTGTAGTTCCAGCTACTTGGAAGGCTGAGACTGAAGAATCACCAGAGCCCAGCAGGTCGAGGCTACAGTGGTCGGGAACGGCCACTGCACTCCAGTCTGGGTGACAGAGTGAGACTCCAACTCAAAAAAAAAAGAAAAAGAAAATGACTGCTCTAAATAGTCTAGACTTTGTGAGGACGTCTATTTTCTGGATGATTGCAAAGCTTTCCTTCATGCCTGGCTGACATTTCTTTTTCTCCCCCATCCCTATCTCTCTATTCCTTTTCCCTTCCTCCCTTTCCTTTCTGCCTTTTACACAAAAATACCAAAAAGCTAGCTGTCACTTCAAATATTTGAAGGCAGGTATCATATATGTCAGAGGCTGAATTGTGTTTTCCAAAGTTCATATGTATGTTAAAGTTCTAACTCCCAGTGCCTCATGATAGGATCGTTTAGAGCAGGGTTGTGGTAAATGCAATGAGTTAAGATGAAGTTACACTGAATTATTGGGGTCGCCTAATCAGGTATGGCCCTGCCCCTGTGGAAAGAATCCCATGTGAGGAGAAAGAAACTTGTACAGAGGGAAGATGAGGTGAAGACGCGGGGAGAATATCATCTCCAAGAAATGCCAAAAATTGCCAGCAAATCACTAGACACTAGGAGAGAGACATCGAACAGATGTACCCTCAATGCCCTTAGAAGGAATCAACTCTGCCAAAGTCTTGATCTTGAACGTCTGTCCTCCGTATGAGACCATATATTTTTGTTGCTGAAGCCTCTTTCTTGGTCTGTGGTACTTTTGTTATAGCAGTTCAGAAATGCATTGCTAATTTCTTGAGTAAGTATGGTAATTAGTGGAAATACAACTTGATATGTGACTACCTTTCTTTCTTAGAATCATTTCTAAATGACTCTCTAAGTCAGTTGAAATTGAAGCCCCAAATATCAACAATGGTAGCCTAATTTCCAAAAGTCCTTTCTTCATTCTATGTTCTCTCTTACAACACTATTGTCAGTTCCTGATTCTTGAAGCTTTGATTAAAGTCTATTCACTTTTTTGCTCTGTACTTCCTTTTATTATTCAACAAAATGATCTTATACTCATTTTTAAAGCCTCGTTATTTCAGTTCTATGAATCTAACATTTTAATGTGATAAAATGACTCAAAATGTGTCATTCTCAAATCCTAAACCAACTGTTAGACATTTCAAGATCATTGTCTCATAACCATCAAGACCACCATCATCATCATTATTTAAGAATCTTTATTGGGCATTTACTTTATGTAACCCACTAGATACACAACACACTCCCCTGGTTTTACATATGCAGTATACTACTCAACCTCTGTAAGGGTTAATTTTATGTGCCAACTATACTAGACCATGGAGTGCCCAAACAGTTAATCAAACATTATTCTGGGTGTGTCTGAAACGGTGTTTCTGAATAAGATTAATAACTGAATGGGTAGACTGGGTAAAATAGATTGCCCTGCCCAATGGTGAGTGGGCCTTATCTAGTCTGTTGAAAGCCTGAATAGAATGAAAGAGCTAAAGAGAAGAAAACTCTTTCAGTGCCTTAAGCCGAGATGTCATTCTTTGCTTGCCTTAAGCCTTAAACTAAAATATCAGCTCTTCCTTGGTCTCAAGTTTGCCAACTCACCCCACAAGTTGTGGAATTCATCAGTCTCTATAATTGCATGAGCCAATTGCTTATAATAAATATCCCTCTTGATAGATAGATGGATAGATAAATAGATAAGTGGATAGATAAATTGATACATACAGATATAGGCATATAGATATAGACATATTTATACATATCTCCTATTGGTTCTATTTGTCTGTAGAACCTTGACTCATATAACTCAATGACACTGTGAAAGACATACTATTAAATTCCCATTCTACAAAGACACAATTGAATCCTAGAGGGGTTTCAATAACCTGCTTAAGGATGTACTGTTTGATAGAGGCTCAGCCAAGATTTAAATCCAGGTCTGTCTGACACTGCATCTTAACCCTTATGTAATTCTTTCCTTCACCTGAACGTACCTGAAACACGATTGCAGGTTGTTAAGGGTATTATAATTTTTCCCTTTAAATAGGCTCCAGTCCTCGGAAAGAACTTTATGTCTCCTCGTCTTTCTAACACTAATGCATCTTACAAATCTATTCATGTCTCTCTCTTTATTTATATTCCAGCTGCTACAACTCTAATTGAGTCTTTGAATACATGGTGGTTGCAAAAAGCATGTAAACTGACTTGAATGTCTTACTCCTTTTCATCCTCTCACTGTGGTTTATTAGTCTTTCTAAGAAGCACATGAATCACATCCATTACATAGCTTAAAAGTCCTAAGTGACTCCCACTGCCTTGTCCGGTAATGTAGCAGGACTGAAATTCTTCTGATTTGTCCCAACTCTGAGGGGCCAGGGCCTATGTTGTACCAATGGTTAAGTATTTTTAGTATCACTAGAGCACACCAACATCTCTCTTGGGGAACTTTCTCAATCTAAACTTGCACTCCATTTTTTCTCATGTGGTGACTGAGCATCTGTCTTCTGAAAATGGTTCTCTGAGGCATTTTCTTCATTGTCACAAGCAGATCTAAAGGATTAATTTCTATATGACTATAATGACATCATCTCTGTTCTGCTTTTCCAACGTTCCAGACCACTGATTTGCTATAGAAATTCTTCATTCCAGACAAGTCTTTGCTCCAGCCTCTGAGCATACCCTTTGATTTCCACCCTGCTTGCATTTCTATTTGGTAAACACAGAACTTGAGAGGCCTCAAAGTGCTTCTCTGTTTATCAAAATCAGATCCATTCTCCATGCCTAGCTCAAAGTCTACCTCCTCATGAACTCCTCCTAGACCATTGGAGCAGCGGAATGCTATATTTCTCACCACTCGATTATAATTGCTTCACTGTTCACTGGGTGGTCAGTCTGCAGGATCAAATGTGATATGAGTGTGAACAAGGTTAAAAAGCAGATAAATGTCGCCCTAGAAAGAGACTAGTGCATGATCTGAGGTCACTGAGAACAGACAACATGACACATTTAAAGCAGTACAGCATTTACTCACAGAGAGAGGAGAGGGAGTGTGCACAAGATCTAGTCTTTGCCATGCCTTCGTCCCCCATGGCAGGTGGATCCACACTGCAGCCAATCATGCACCTCGTGTCATGCTGCAGTGGAAATATCCTCATCCGTTCCCCTGGGGTCTGAAATGCAGCAAGCTAGGAGTACGCCAGAGGGTCATCAATGCATGCATGCATCTAGGCAGAATAAAGGTGTACACCCTAAGCCCAGAATTGAGAAAGAGATTCCCACGTGGTTTGATGAGCCCTGACTGTGAGACCTCTTTACCTTTCCAGGATAAAATATCTCAGGTTCAAGACCCATGTTTATGTGACCAAGTGGGTATCACAAGATAGCATGCTAATGCTTCAAGTGCTTATAATCTGAATTAGGCACGTACGTTCTATCTTGCTTGAGAGTTATATTTTATACATATATATCTTTTCACCTCAGCCATATTGTATGTCATGGGGGTAACTAACGCAAGTTCGTTACCTTTATGTTTCTCAAAGGATCTGTATATAGAGATACAGGATAAAGGAAAAAATGCTGATGGTGGTGGTTCAAGTTAAGAGAGTTGATACCGGCTAAAAGTATGCTGGAATGCTTGAAAACAAAGGAAGGACATCCTTGCATTTGTACCCCTTCACTCCACATCAGTATTTATTTTAACAACTGTAAGCAACCTTCCCCACCATGTGCATTTCCAAAGCCTCCTCCTCTGCCAATTTCAGAGTTCCTAGGAAACTTTCTATCCCTAGAAACTATAGAAACTTTTTTTTCTTTCTCAATTCAAAAATAAATGACACAAATTGCCCTTCACAGTTGCATAATATACTTACCAAAAAATCACACAGATCACTTCATCTGTTGTCTGAGCTCATCTTGCTTTTTGTGAAAAACTTCTCAGAAAGTAATTTGGTAATTTATGACTGGGTAAAAATATTTAATATCACTTTATGCCAGATTTTTTGTGCCAAGTTGAGACTTCAAAGTTAATGACAGACTTTATAGAACAATTTAGGGCACACATAGTTTAAATTAAAGTGAGGTTGAAGAAGTTCAACAGCTAAATTATTTTGCTATTTAAGATTGAAAGTTATTTTCTTGAAATTATTTTCTTTTTTTTTTTCTTTTTGAGTTGGAGTCTCACTCTGTTGCCCAGACTGGAGTGCAGTGGCCGCTCCCGGCCACTACAGCCTCGACCTGCTGGGCTCCGGCGATCCTTCCGCCTCAGCCTCCCAAGCAGCTGGAACTACAGGCGCGCGCTACCACGCCCGGCTAATTTTTTGATTTATGGTAGAGATGAGGTCTCGCCAAGTTGCCCAGGAGGGTCTCGAACGTTAGGGCTCAGGCAATCCACTCACCTCAGCCTCCAAGTCACGGGATTACAGGCTGAGCCACCGAGCCCAGCTGAAATTATTTCCTAACACGGACATTATTTTCTAACTTGGAAATTATTTTCTAACATTGCTTGCCTTTATAAAATTTTTAAAGATTGTTTATCTCATAACCTAGTTTCTTTGTTGCAAATCCCTATAATCAATTTTTTTTACTAAGTTTAGGTATTTTTTCTTTCCTTTTTACAATTTATATCTCTTCAGGAAAACAGCACTGTTCAGTGTTATGACATTCTATAGAGAACGTCAATCCTTGGTCACAGAATTAAGAGTTTTTGGTTTCACAGCCCCATGAGCCCTCTTTGAAATGATCAATTCCTCAAAAAAACTAAAACTAAAACCGCCATGTGAACCAGCCATTCCACTGCTGAGTAAATATCCAAAATAAAGGGAATCAGTCTATAGAAGAGATACCTGTACTTCAATATTTCATCCCAGCACTATTCCCAATGGCCAAGATAGGGAAACACCTGTGTTTACCAGCATAGGGACAAATAAAGAAAATGTGGTGTGAATACACAGAGGAATGCTAGTCAACCCCCCAAAATGAATGAAATCCTTTCATTTGCAGCAACAGGGATAGAACTGGGGGATGAATTGAACATGAACGAATTGTCCAGGCGCAGAAAGACAAAAATCACCTGTTTTTCACTTGAATGTAGGAGCTAAAAATTTGGATCTCATGGAGGTAGAGAATAGAATGGCCATTTCTAGAGACTGGGAAAGAAATTAGGAAGCAGGGGATGAAGAGAAGTTAGCTACGGGGTACAAAATAGAGTTAGAGGGAAAGAATAGATTCCAGCATCAGATAGTACTAAAGGGAAAAGAATGCATATCTTTAAAACAGCTAGAAGAAAAGAATTTTCATGTTCCCACACAAAAGGAGATAAATGTCTGAGGCGATGGATATCCCTATTGCTCTTTCTTGATTATTACACATTGTAGGCAGATATCAAAATATCACATTGCACCCCCAAAATATGTACAACTAGGAAATATCAACATTAAGAATACAAGTAACTAAATAAATAAACATCTTAAAAGATGTTTGGTACCTAGAGATTTAGCAGTTTTATGCTAAAGAACTGTTTTGTTTTTGGCCCTCATCCCCGTAGGGTTTACGGCGGCATTTACCCATTCTGACTTATTCCAACTCTCTTTTTGTAAATAAGATATCTGCCAACCCTCGAACTGTGCCAAACCTCAGTGAGCCTTGAGCTGAAGGATTAACTCTGTCCCTTTGCATGCTGAAACCTCCTATCCTCTCAGATATTAAATTGCTTAGGTAGAAATAATTAAAAATTTCCTGGAAATCCCAATTTGTGACCCTGGTGACCCATGATCACAAATTATAAGAAAATATACTCAAGTTCCTTTGAAAAGTTCCATTGGGAAAAGAAGGTCTCTGTAAAATGAGTAAGCATTCATTGGAACAAACTGTTTGTGACAAGTATAATTTTGCTGATGTAGAAAAAGCCAATACTAGTCTCCAAATTTTTGATGATCATGTTTTACAAACTTTTTATTTTCTCTTTCTCACCTGCATTAAAAAAAATTCAGACTTTTCCTCCACTCATCTAGCAATAAGTGTGTTCACAAATGTCTACCATCCAAAACAAAGTCTTACGTTCCTTATTCCTGATTAAAAAAAATAAAATAAAAATAAAAACTGGATTCCCTATAGTAATTGAAATAACAGCCACTGAATGCATAGTCTTTAAAGCAGAAGAATAGAGAAAGATAACTCCATGTCCTCAGAAGGACTCTACTGACTTACAATTGCGAATAACATTAACATGACTTATTTCAAAATTTAACTCCCTAGGATCATATGAAAGGCCTTTTAATTTTTGGAAAGTCACACCGGGCAAAAAAGACTAGAAATATAATGCCACTCTGAGACAGCATTAGGAAGTAATGAAGTAAGTCTTAAGCTCAAGAGGATAAAACAGCACAACAAAAAACAACAACAACAAGCAACTGTAAAATCACAGCATCTTCTAAACACTTTGGGTAAGAGTAAAACCTTTTCCAATTTATAGTAACATTGTAATATGATGGTAAAATACTTGATGTTTGTATATTAAGCTTTTTCCATCAAAATGTGTCACGGTATCAAGTCACTGAAATAAGTGCCACTTAGGCAGATGACCATCAATTTTCTTACATAGGTGTGATCATTAAGCCACAACATTTTCCAACTGAGAAAATTAAATTCTTGATGATACTGCTTATCGGTCTCATTTAATATCATATTATTACTCAGTAAAATTCTGCTGTTATTTTCTCACAGTCATGAACTATTACCATGCTATCTTAGCATAGAGAATGATAACCAAAAACATTTGAAATTTTTTTATACGTTACCAAATGTTGACATCAGTATTGAAACATGCAAAGAATGTTTATTATTTGCCGCTCTTCAAAGCACTTTACTTATACGAAGCCATTGAATCTTCACAATAACCTTATGTGTTAGTTCTATCACTTGTCCCATTTTAAGATGAGGCAATGAGGCAAAGAGCAATTAAGTAATTCGATCAAAGTCACAGACTTGGCTGCCCATCTACACCATGGTTCCAAGTGTCTGAAACATCTCTTGTCTTCAAAAGAAATGTAGTGTCAGGTTTTTTGCTGTAAACCCTATTTGTATTTAAATCTAAGTGTTTATGATGTGTGGCTTAGTTGGCTATAGCCTAAGTATATTAAATATGTTTCTCTTCCCTCTGAAGACAGATATTATCTTAGTCTTCTACTTGTTTATATTTGTTGTATCCTTCAAGAGAGAATAATAAAAAAGAACTATCATAAAATAACAGTAAATTAGGACACATTCATTAATTTTTTCAAGTAATTGTTGAGCACCTACTGTGCTCTGTGCTTGAATTGCATCAATCATATCTCCTCCTCTTGGTCATCTAGCTACTATAAACTTACATTCAGCTTTCAATCCAATAAAATACCTAAAATTTTAATTTCCAAAAGTCTTAATTTACCAAATTGACAAATGCAAATGCCTCTTACTTGAGTAATATTGGCTACATGGATTTAAAAGACATGCCAAGAAGCATTTTTCCAAGCTCCAAAGATCAATACATGCTTAGAGCTGATCAACATCTTGCTAAATTTCTCTTTATTAAGATGTCCAACAAATCTACTTATCACTGGATAAACAAAAACACCCTTTGTTTTGAGAGTGGGCACATTCATTAGTTTGCCATAGCCTATATCCAAGTGGTGAGATTGGTCTTCATTACTAAAAAAGAATGGGACATCTCAGAGCTCAGCTGCAAAAGTGGCTCCCTCTTGCTGTCTAAATACACTGTTATAAAATGAATGGCAGAACTGGATAGACAGATGATTGCAATGTATAGTCAACAGAACAGTACACACACAAATGCACATACATATATGAGGGGCGACCCCAAAACTAGAATTATCTTTTGGAGGGTGGACCTTTTGTAGTACAGGCTTTCCCAACTAGGTAAGTGTCCTAGGAACCCATCGGCATCCATTTACCAGCTAGTGTTGTGAGAGGTTGCATTCAGCTTCACTTATTTATTTATTTATTCTTCTAAGAGTCTTTCATTGTGTTTGCTCATTTTGTGATGGGTGACTTACCAACTCACCAGCCCACACTGCATTGAATGAACAGTTTTCCATCAAAAATGGCATGATCCCCATGCCCCACCATCCCTATTCACCCAATCTCTCCCAGAGCAACTTTTTCTGTTGTTGTTTCTCTAGGATGAAACAAGTCCTCAAAGGGGAACTTTTTGTGGATATGGAAGAGGTGAAACAGACAAACACACACAAAAACAACAGAAGCACCAAAAGTCACCAAAACTGACAAGCTCAAAACCTGTTTTGAGCAGTGCAAAAAGTATCTCCATAGGTATATTGCATCTGAGAGTAACTTCAGGTGAATGTGAAGAATAAATGCACAATTTTTTATAAATAAATTCCAGGGGTTTTTTTAGGTTCCCCCTCATATTTACCACAGTTGTAAAGTTTGGAGAGATTGGAAATTGTTTTTAAAATGTGTGACTTTTTTGATAAGAATTGTCTATATGGCAATGAAATTGTATCATTTCTTCAAAACAATGCCTAGTTAAATACTGTTTAAGTATTTAAAAAAGAAAATTTACATTAAATAATGAAAATCTGGAGGATAAAAGCACTGCTTGACAGAACTTTACTTTGCAGGAGAGCCTGCCAGAGCAGTTTTAAACTATGACATTAAGAGCACCTATAACAATCCTCAGCAAAACAAAGTGGGAGGTATCACACTTCCAGGATTTAAACTTTACTATAAGGCTACAATAATCAAAATAGCCTGGTATTGATACAAGACAGAGATACGGACCAATGGAACAGGATAGAGATTCCAGAAGCAAAACCTCAATTTCTCAACCAATCCATCTTCAACAAATCCTCCATCGACAACCACTGGGGAGAGGAGAGGAAAATCTATTCAGTAAATGGTGCTGGGAAAACTGGCTGACCACATGCAGAAGAATGAAACAGATTCCCTACCTATCACCATACACAAAAATCAACTCTAAATGGATCAAAGAAAGACCTTCGCATAAAATCTCAAACTGTAAGAATCTTAGAAAATGCAGGAAACACCCTTATGGAAATTGGAATAGGCAACCGATTCCTGATCAAAACCCTAAAAGCCTATGCCATAAGAGATAAGTAAGTGGGACCTTATCAAACTGAAAAGCTTCTGCAAAGCAAAACAAAACAAACAAAAAAATCATCACGAGAACAGGAAGGCGGTCCACAGACTGGGAAAAATATTTTCCAACTGTATATCTGACAAAGACCTAACATCCAGGATCTACAAGGAATGCAAATATGCCAAAAGGAAAAAAAACAAGCAGCTCCATCAAAAAGTGGGCAAGAGATATGAATAGACACTTCTCAAAAGAAGACATACAAGCAGCCAACAGATACATGAAAAATTGTTCAGCCTCACTAATCATTAAAGAAATGCAAATCAAAACCACACTCAGATACCACCTAACTCTAATCAGGATGGCCATCATCAATAACGCAAAAAACAACAAACACTGGTGAGGATATGGCAAAAAGGGAACATTTCTACACTGTTGGTGGGATTGTAAACTAGTATAACCTCTGCGGAAAATAGTGTGGTGACTCCTAAAAGATCTAAAATTCGACCTTCCATATGACCCAGCAATCCCCCTTGTGGGAATATACCCAGAGGAACTCAAATCATTCTAGGAAAAAGGTGTGTGTACACACATGTTTATTGCAGCATTATTCACAGCATCAAAAACTTGGAGCCAACTTTGCTGCCAATTAAAAGTAGATGAGGTAAAAAAAAAAAAAGTGGCCCATATACACATTGGAATATTATGCAGCCATAACCATAATGAAGGACAAAATTATGGACTTTGCAGCAACTTGGTTGGATTTAGAGTCTATAATATTCAGTGATCTATCACAGAAACAAAAAAAACTGAGTACCACATGTCCTCACTCATAAGCATACTCTGAACATTAATCATAATATTATAAGAAAGGTATTGGCAGTAGTAGGATACCGCCAGGGGAGGGGGAAGTACATTACGTCAATAGGGGTACCTAATCTCAAATCAAGCAAAGTAGGGACCCAAAGGGAGGCTTAAACTTTACCTGTACGATGACCACTTATCTACCTAATCCTGAATTGTACCCTATGTCTTTAAAATAAAACTAAATTTAAAAAACAGAATACCTATAACACGGGTTCTCTCTCCAGAACTGCAGGATCACTAATTTATAGATTAAATACTGCTTCTAGTGTATAATAGACATACACTTACAGAATAGAATTTTAGACTCCATTGACAAATAGATTTTTGACACTATATATATATATCTCTCTTTAAGTAACTATCACAAGAGAAAGCTATGCTCTTAGGTAAGTCCAGCTGGGTATAGTGTGAAAAGCAATGACCAGTGGATAATTATCCTACGGATTTCAGCAGTGTGACTAAGCCATAAGGTAATTCAAACCCCAGTCATTTTCTTCAGCTTGCTGGCTAATTGAAGGAGGATTTAAGCTAGGCAAAAGGAGATAAAACAGCAATGCTAAATTTCACGAGAGAACAGGATAAATCAGAAAACATAAACACGCCCTCTTTTCTCTTGGATGTGTAAATACAACATAAACACTCAGCCTGTATCTGAGAGCAACATTCTGCCTCCAGGAGAAACAAAAGTAAATATGTGTGGGGATAAGATGATTTTTCAGGAAAATCTTATTCAAACCAGTCTGTTCACTAGGTTTGAGGTGAGATTGCCAGTCATCTTTTAGATGTGCTTGATAAATCTAATGTAAGTAATGCCTTGGCATAGAGAAAAAAAATTATTACTGATTTACAAGAACTGCCTTTCCAGCCAGTCTCGGTGACTCAGCCTGTAATCCCGCGCCTTGGGAGACTGAGGTGAG
>CAUYQG010075221.1:0-23230 GCA_963574415.1 Tarsius wallacei | reverse complement strand
TCTCATCAAACTGAAAAGCTTCTGCAAAGCAAAAGAAACCATCAAGAGAGCGGGGAGACAGCCCACAGAATGGGAAAAAATATTTGCCAACTGTATATCTGACAAAGGCCTAACATCTAGGATCTACAAGGAACTCAAACGCGCTGAAAGGAAAAAAACAAACAGCCCCATTAAAAAGACATGAATAGACACTTCTCAAAAGAAGATATACGGAGAGCCAACAGACACATGAAAAAGTGCTCAGCCTCACTCATCATTAGAGAAATGCAAATCAAAACCACACTGAGATACCACATAAACCCAGCAAGAATGGCCATTATTAATAAAACAAACAACAACAGATGCTGGCAAGGATGCGGAGAAAAAGGAATGCTTCTACACTACTGGTAGGAATGCAAACTAGTGCCACCTCTTTGGAAGACAGTGTGGCGATTTCTGAAAGAACTAGAAATTGACCTTCCATACGACCCAGCAATCCCCCGATTGGGAATATACCTGGAGGAACTCAAATCATTCTACAAAAAAGATACATGCATATGCATGTTTGTTGCAGTTCTATTTACAATAGCAAAAACATGGAACCAACAATGCTGCCCATCGAAACTGGACCGCATAAAAAATGTGGTACATATACACAATGGAATATTAAGCAGCCATAAAGAAGGACAAACATATGGACTTCACAACAACTTGGACAGGTTTAGAGTCCATCATATTCAGTGATCTATCACAGAAACAAAGAGCAGGATACCAAATATGTTCTCACTCAAAAGTAGACCCTGAACAATTACCATAATACTTTAAGAAAGGGATTAGCAGTAGCAGGATACTACTAGGGTAAGGGTGGGGAACACAACATTAATATGGGTACCTGATTTCAAACCAGACTAAGAGGGGATCAAACTTTATCTGTACGATGACCACTTGTATGCCTAATCCTGAATTATATCCCACATCTTTAAAATAAAATTATTTTAGAAAAGAATAACGGAATTCTCGCCAACACATTTTATGAAGCTAACATCATACTGATACCTAAACTTGGCAAAGAACCAACAAGGAAAAAGAACTGCAGGTCAGTCTCCTGGATGAATATAGACACTAAAATTATCAACAAGATTCTAGCAAATCAAATCCAACAACACGTCTCAGAGATCATCCACCAAGACCAGGTGGGCTTCATTCCTGAGATATAGAGCTTATTCAACATTCGAAAGATCATGAATATAATTTAACACATTAACAGATGTAAAACCAAGAACCACATGATTATGTCATTAGATGCAGAAAAAACATTCAACAAAATGCAGCATCTCTTCTTGATAAAAACCCTTAAGCATAGAAGGAACAATCCTCACAACAGTAAGAGCCATCTATGATAAAGTGATAGCCAAAATTTCACTCAATGGGCAGAAGCTGGAAGCATTCCATCTGAGAATAGGGACAAGAAAAGGATGCCTACTCTCACCCCTCCTGCTGTACATAGTGCTGGAAGTCCTAGCCAGAGCAATCAGACAAGAGAAGGAAATCCGGGGTATATAGATCGTTAAGTTATCCTTCTTTGCGGATAACATGATTCTATACCTTGAAAATCCTAGGGAGTCTGTCAAAAGCCTCCTTACACTGATAAACAACTTTGGTAAAGTCTCGGGTTACAAAATCAACCTGCAAAAGACAGTTCCATTTCTACACATCAGCAGCAAGCAAGCAGAGAACCAAATAAAAAACAAAATTCTATTCACAATAGATATACACACACATGCACACACACACACACAATGAAATAACTTGGCATCCACTTAACCAGAGAAGTGAAAGATCTTTACAACGAGAACTACAAAACACTGCTCAAAGAAATCAAGGATGACACACACACACAAAAAAAACATTCCATGCTCATGGACTGGAAAAATCAATATTGTCACGATGTCCATTCTACCTAAGGCAATCTACAGATTCAATGTAGATTCAATTCAATTACCAACATCGTTTTTCTCAGATCTGGAAATGACAATACAAAATTTCATATGGAAATAAAAAAGAGCACAAATAGTCAAACAATCCTCAGCAAAAGGAACAAAGCATGGTATCACACTTCCAGACTTTAAGCTTTATTGCAAGGCTAAGTAACCAAGAGGGACTGATATTGGTATAGGAATAAGAACAGAGATCAATGGAACAGGACAGAGATTCCAGGAGCGAAAACATGGACTTTCAACCAACTCATCTTTGACAAAGCCACCAATAACAACCACCAGGGAAAAAAGACAATATTCAGTAAATGGTGCTGGGAAAACTGGCTGACTACATACAGAAGAATAAAACTGGACCCCTGCCTATCACCATATACAAAAATCAACTCAAATGGGTCAAGTATTTAATTGTAAAATCTCAAACTGTAAGAATCCTAGAAGAAAACAAAGGAAACCCTTTTATGCATATTGAAGTAGGCAATGAATTTTTGACCACGTTTCCAAAAGTGAATGCCATAAAAGCTAAGATAGGCAAGTGGGACTTCACCAAACTGAAATGTTTTACACAGCGAAAGAAACCATCAAGAGAGTAAAGAGAACCTACAGTATGGGAAAAAATATTTGCAAATTATGCATCTGATAAAGGCCTAAGATCTAGTGTCTACAAGAAGTTCAAACAAAGTAAAAGAAAGAAAAAAAAAAACATTAAAAAGTTGGTAAAGGACATGCACAGACACTTCTCAAAAGATGACATAGAAGCATCCAAAAGACACATGAAAAACTGCTCAGCCTCATTAATCATCAGAATAATGCAAATCAAAACTACAATGAAATATCACTTAACTCCAGTAAGGATGGCTATCATTAATAATTCGAAAAACAACAGATAATGGCATGGGTGCAGAGAAAAGGAAACACTTGTACACTGTTGGTGGGAGTGCAAACTAACCTTTATGGAATGGCAGTGTGGCAATTCCTAAAAGAACAAAAAATTGACCTTCCATACAATCCAGCAATCCCTCTCCTGGGAATATACCCAGAGGAACATAAATCATTCTACAAAAAACAAACAAACAAAAAAAAAAACTGTTGCACACACTTGTTGATTGCCATATCATTCGCAAAAGCAAAAACGTGGAACCTATCTTACTACCCATTGAAAGTGGACTGGATAAAAAAAAATGCGGTACATAAACACAATGGAGTATTACACAGTCATAAAGAAGAACAAAATCATGGACTTCACAGCAACCTTGATACAGTTGGAGACCCTAATTGTAAGTCAACTATCATAGAAACAAAGAACTGAATGCCACATATTCTCATTCATAAGTGGGCTATGAACAGTAGTCCCATTAGCACAAGGGAAGGATTGGCAGTTGTTGAGAGGGAGGGATGGAGAAGGGTAGGGGACACATGACAACACAAAGGGCACCTGGTCCACTAACAGAGGGAGTGAGAGACAGTTAGAAGCCCAAACTTCACCTGTATGCAGATTACTTATGTAGTTAATCCTCACTTTACCCCCACATCTTTATAATGAAATACGATTTAAAAAAAAAAGAAATGTTAGGAGAGCTACCCACAAACACTTCCATACTGAACACAGACACTCAAATGTTAACAAAGTCTGCCTTTGTATTTTTTATGAAGTAATTGTTTCTCCTTATCAACCAGGGCTCTCACCTTTCTAAAAGAAACCTTGCACCACGAGGCAAATAAATAGATACACATTGTTGCAAATTAAATAGATTTCAAAAACATGGACATTAAAGGTGTGCATGATAGCTTCTTGTTTAAAATTGTATTTTTCTAATATATATACATTTTTCTAATATAAATTAATCAAATAGATAATGTAATGTAAACCATCACTATAGTATTTTATTGAGCATACACTCACATTAAATATTGACTATGCCACATTTCTTGAGGGAAAATAGCAAAAGTAAATTGTAAAGAATTCCATTTCCAAGACATCTTGAGTTTTTGAACTTTTGGAAAAAGGAGTCACTTACCTCATATTTCCCCATGACTGATCTATCATTAGCCAAATAGAAATGTCAAAGGCTGTTGACAGAACAAGAATAATGAGCGTACATTTATGGCCTTTGTCAATAGTCCGGGAGGTCAATTGTCCCGTTGACCAAGACCAAGTATTTCCGCCAATAGATGAATCTTGAAAAAAGAGGTTTCCAGAGGCAATTCATATCCAGGTGGTTCATTGGCCTTTTTGACACTTTCTCGGTCACCTTTCCCCAGGCAAAGAAAATTTTAAAACCTACAAAGATCATCAAAGATCATTCTTTGTTTCTCTCTTCCAGTCAATGTTTACTAAGCAATGGATGGGCAAATGTGTGCATTCTAGTTGTCAGTAAATAGTTTGGGAAATGGTAGGGCAGTTATTTAGGATGCTTGTCACTGAATACTTTGCCCCTCTTCTCACTTGAGGAAAGAAACTAAACCACTTGATGTTGAGCATTTTTCTTGTATTTGAAGTAATAGTCTTTAAACCTGCCACATCTTTGATACTGTGCTTAGGTTGGAAAAGTTTTCAGTGGAATGGTATTTTTATCCTAATGTGATGATTATTCTTAGCTCCAAAGATGAAAATTTGAAGGCATGGGTTATTCCATATGTAACACTTCGCTCTCTTATACCAACTAAAATGTCTTATGTTTTCAGGTTTTATTTTATTAATTATCAAAATTTTATACTCATATTTTTATAAATAAATATAAATATGTGAATTGAAAGTTAATAAAATTGAAAGTCAAATGCATATGAGAAAATATGTTTCATTAACCAACATGAAGAAACATTATTGCATTTGTAAAAATAAAATGCAAATTAAAACAAGATCTAAATTTTCACTTATCAAATTATCTTTTTATTTTTTAAATCAAAGTTTAAAAATTAGGATACTTAATAGTGGAGGTAGTGTGTTACTAGCAGGAGATAGAAATGTTATGATTTCTTTGAAAAGAAATTGATTTTGTAGAAAGAGTTTTTCAGATTTCCAAGTCTCACACAGGTAACTCTAAATCTAGGAATCTATCCAAAGAAAATCATCTCAAATACAGAGAAAGTTTTGTGTAGAAGGGTGCTTATTGTAGTGGTACTTGGAATGAGGGAGAGGAGAAACAAAGCGTTTGACGCTAAAATAAATTCAAGTAAATTATGGTATATCCACTCCACGAATATGGATGTAGACATTAAATTTGATAATGGTTATTTGTAATAATGGACAAACACTTGGTGTTTTTTGTTTCCTTTTTAATTTTTTAATTTTGGGAGGTACAATTCAGAATTAGAGATTCAGATGGTCATTTCACAGGAAAAGTTTGGGCCTCACTTTGGTCTATACTTCACCTGGTTTGAGATCAGGTACTCTTATTGATGAAGTGTGCCCCCTCCTCCCCTAGCAGCTTCCCACTACTGCCAATTACTTTTTTATAGTATCATGGTAATTGTTTAGGGTCCACTTGTAAGTGAGAACATGCGGTAATCAGTTCTTTGTTTCTGTGATAGATCACTGAGTATTATAGACTCTAAATCCATTCAAGTTGCTGCAAAGTTCATAATTTTGTCCTTTTTTATGACTGCATAGTATTCCATTGTGTGTATGTGCCACATTTCTTTAATCTCGTCTACCTTTGATGGGCAGCATGGTTGGTTCTATGTAGGAAAAACACTCATGTAATAGTAAAAGAAGCACTGTAAAAAACTATATGCATATACAATTTATGTATCAAAATTGCATCAAAGAAATGCTTAAAAATACTAAAAATGTAATAAAATATTAAATAATTGTCTTTTTTACAGTGAGGCTATAGATAAAAATTTTTAAATTTAAGTCACATTTTCTCTAGATTTTATATTCATCCTTTATTCTTTTATATTTGGAATAACATACATTTCATTTTTTTTAAGTGCATATCTTTTTTTTTTTAGTCACTATCTCACTCTGTCACCCAGGTAGTGGCATGATCACAGCTCGCTGTAGTATCAATTTCCTGGGCAAGGTAATCCTTCTACCTCTGAGTAGCTGGGATCACACCTGGCTACATCTTTTGAATTTTGTAGAGACAAAGTCTCGCTGTGTTGCCTTGACTGATCTTGAACTCCTGAGCTCAAGCAAGCCTTTCTCCTGAGCCTCCCAAAGTGCCCAGCCCTAAAATGTAGATACATTTTTAAATGGTTACTCTGCAGTAGTAATCTTCACACATAGAGTTCTTGGACTAACTACTATGGGTTTTTTGCAAATGAAAAACTTCAGAGTCAAAACAGTTAAAAAATGACTATAATCTCATATCCTAATCACACCATTTTTTCAGTTAGTCCAGCTTCGGCTGTCTTTGGTGAAGTTGATCATCCTTCTTAAAACTCTGAGAAACTTATGCTTCATGACTTATTCCAATTCTTGGATATCATTAGTCAATTTATTTCCAGGACTTCAGGCATTCGATCTTCGTTGGGGTCTCATGATATCCTCTAAAACTATTAAACTAATTTTCAGCTACAGCTTATGTTTTGTTCCTTATTTACTTCCTAGTACAATACCTATCTTCTAGCTAAAATTTCAGGAGGCTTTCATTCCTCTGTCTGGTAAATAAAAACAAAATTTTACACCTTCAGGCCTTCCTTCTGTGTTCTTCTAATGTTATAAATGTTTTGGCTGGTCAGCACAAGGGGTACCAGACCCAGTGTTATTCTAGCTGTCTTCAGTCACCAATAATCACAGATTCCCAGATTACGGAGAAATTTCTAGGTCGTGTGTATATGCGTGTATGTATGTGTGTGTGCATGCGTGTCATGTGTGTGGGATGTCAGCAAAAATGAAAAGTAGAAAATACAAAACAAATACCAAAAAGAAAACTTCAAAAATGTTTAATACTAAATATCTCTCATTGTGTGGTCCCCAAACTAACAGCATTTCTAACTTGCTGGAAATGTACATTTTCAGGTCCCTCCACAGACCTACTGCATCAGAAGCTATGTTTTAGCAAGTTCTCCAGGTTATTCTGATACACACTAAAATTTGAGAACCACTGCTTAAGAAAAAGCCCAAAGAAAATGTCAAAGTAGTATGCCAACTAATTTTGTACAGTACATACATTTTGAATGGGGTTAGGGCTAGCCTAGGTGCTTTTTGGAAATGATTCTTCTTGCTGCTTGATGTCTAACTAGTTTTTCCTCTTTTACCCCTGAAGTGTTAACAGCTCCTTCGCCAATCCCCTTGTGAAGAATGCGTTTTGCCCTTTTTCTTTCTTCTAAAGGAGGCCATTCGTGTTAGATTCAGTGACCCACAATGTTAGTATGTACCAAAGCAGCAGAAATCTGGATTTTCTCTTCCACATGACCTGCTTAGGATGGTCATTGTGGACGGCGTCCTGCTATTTCCTCCGCTTTTCATATTTAAAACACTTCAACCTGTTACAAGTCAGACTGATGTGTTCCCTTGAGCAACGTCTATAGCAGGTGCATGGCTTCCACATGTACTCATACAAATAAAAAAGAACAAGGAAACGTTTTTCTCTTCCCCAACAATTCAAATTCACAAAAGTATTCCCCATGTAGAATGTAAATCTCCATATTGATTTACTTGCTGGCAGTTTGCAGCTGTATCAAGTGTTCTTTGATCATCATCTGGGAGCATCCAGAGAAAGAACCTGTAATTGTTATTCTGGATCTGTAAAATAGCATGCCTTCCAGCCACTCCACATTTTCATTTCCATATTTATGTTCCAGAATTCGCTGTCTATTCTCCAAATTCTAAACTTACTCAAACTCTTTCATGCCTGGGCACTGTTCCCAGTGAATTATTTATTATGCTTCCCTCATACAGTTTTTGCAGAATATTTTCTTATCTTTACCCCATTTGTCTTATCCTGGCAGCCCGGATGGGTTCTCCTAGTAGATAAGGAAGGTAATATGATTTAGAGGATGGTAAATGGCTTTCTTGCAAAATGTCTCCCTTACTAGCAGGATACAAGGCCTGTATTTTAATTAGCCTGTCAAATTTCCTAGCTCTGATCTTTCTCCCACAGTCCCGCCTTGTGTTTTCAACTCCTTGCTTGGTGTCATTCAATCTTCTAGAAAATACTCTAACTCTAGAACAATGCTTCCTAAACTGCTCTCTGTATCACAATACCTGTGAGCCTAAAACACAGATTGCTGAGCCCACCCCAGGCATCCAGTAGGTCCTGAGCAGGGCCAGAGAATTTACATTTCTAACAAGTTCACAGGTAACACTGATGCTGCAGGTCTGACTTTATCATTTATTTGCTCAATTGTTTTATCTTTAATTTTAATATGTGAGGCAAACATTGTTGATGTCTCAACCACTCAACAGTCATTCTCCCTTTCTCCTTAATAATAAATTCTAATATTATATAGGAACTCACCAAAGCCTCTTGCTTTAGGAAAGCCTGCCTGCAATTCCAGCCTCAGGATGAGAATCTTGATGATAAATAAGTATCGAAAGTAATAATAGTTTCATTCTCCTGCGATTTGCTTAGCATGAAGCATGGATAAAGTTGGCTGGAAGAGATAAACCCTTTGGGGGGCTCTGGACTGATAGGGTAGGATTGCAAGAGTGCTGCATTCCGCTCACGACCATCAAGATATATCAGATTGTACCCATAAATATATGCAATTTTGAAAGTGAGAGAGCTTGCCAAACGCTGAGGATAGTCGAGTAGAAAAAAGAAAATGATTAAGTTCTTAAAATGATGATGAACCAGCTAATTCACTAACCTAGAACCACTTTGCCTCCAAACTTTTTATTATGTGGGATATATGCTTCCTGCAGCAAAAAGCATATTAATTGATCTTATCTATGTATCTATCTACCAATCTATCTTTCTATCCATCCATCCATCTATCTTTAACTTGTCTCTCCAATTATATTTTATTTCCTTAATGAATATTTGATGATCAGAAAAGATAGTTATAGCACAGTTAGAATACAGCTATGTTAACTGGGAAGGCTAACTTACTACCCATCAACATCATATCAACAAATAATCATGCTTTCTGCTAGCATGAAGAGATCTGGAAGGAATAGAATACAGGAAAGTTAAGTGTGTTGGTATGTGAATAAGAGACCAAAGATGTCAGGGTCTATGCAAGAGGGCAGGCCTTAGAAGTACACTAGAATGATGACCATAGATTCACTTATACAAGAGGAAGAGGGTAACTGGGGAGCTTCTTTTTACAAAATATCCACTTTTATACCTCAGTAATTCATTTTCTGTCTTGCATTCAGTGTGACTTTAAAAAAAGTAATCATGCCATTCTCGTCAAAACCCTTTAAAGTCTCCTTATTTTTCTTAAGATAAACATTTGAAGCTTTTCACTTGGCCTAAAGGCAGCGGTGAGCTGGCATCCACCTGCCTCTCAGTCCCGTGTAGTCCCACGCCGCCCTCCCCCCCGCCCCTTGTGTTTTTTTGCTCTAGTCTTACAGTCCTGCTTTTAATTTTATGTTCCTGCCATGTGCTTCTTGCCTCACAAAGTTTTACATACAGCACTCCCTCTTCCTAAAAAAGCACCTCCCACATGGTTGCCACTTCACAATCTACCTTTCATCTTTCACACTTCAACTCAAAAGTCATTTCCACATATAACCCTTTCTTGAGGCTCAACTAAGTCTTATTCTGTTCTTATACTCTTAAGCATAATTCTTTTTAGTGACACTTATCACAATTTCAATTATATAATTAAATGTGCAATTCATTATTTAGTGCCCATATCCTAAATTGCCATGTGAGCTCTTGAGGGCAAGAACACATTTGTTTACCACCATCTCTTTAGCACCAGACACTATACATTTATTGAAACCATCTCGTTTTCCTCAGGAACATTCTCCAATGACTGTGAGTACCTTCATTCACTCTTCCTTCATCAAACATTCAATAAGTAATAGTCAACCTGATTTTGCACATGCCCTTTCCACCACTACAGTCAAATGAGCAAAAATAGGCATTAACTGTCCTGCTTCACAGATGAGAAACCAAGGCTCAGAGAATTTAACCCACCTGCCCAATTTTCTTCCATTTATTCAAAGTCAGAGATCCTGACTCCTACTCCCTGGCTTCTTCTTGGACTAGTCACCTTCAGAACATCATTACTCAGCCTGCTTAGAACACACACACTCATGCTTAAACAGACTGCAGATTGCTCCCATCCTCTGCATCAGAATTCTATGTAGCTTACCCTAGCCTGAATCATTCATGGAAAGCATCTGAGAACACATTTTAAAAAATATGCCAGCCCACCCAGAAACGTCCTTCCCTCAATCTAGGAACAAAAGATCAGTGGAATGTTCTAGAAGTGTTCTCGGAAAGGACAGAATTTGGAGAGAACATCGCTCCCCAATCACTATGCCATGACTTGCCTGTATCATAGCTGGCAGTTGCTTCAGTCTAACAGATAAATAGCTTCTGAGAAGTTCCTATATGGCTGTTGACTTGTCTCTTACTCTTCTTCCTCCTCTTAACATTCTTCTGACTTTGACTCAGGAGTGAGTTTCTTCAACATGAATGCTAGTAGTCGTTTAAAGTTTACACGCTTTTGTTTTTATACAAGCAAGCAATTTATCCTTGGTTTAGGAAGTATAAAGACAGGGAAATGTCAAAGGACCAAGTTAAAAAAGGATAAAAGCCAAGTCTAGGGGTTATTAGAGTGTTTGGAAAATCTGTATTAAAATGTTGACATCAAAGTTATATGCCCCTCTCTATCAATAAATAATTATTATTGAGTAACTGCTCTGAGTTTTATTTGTGATGGAAGCAGTCAGGAAATTGAAAAGAACAGTCAGGGAGGTAGAAGGGCAGAGTAGAAAGAACAAAGGCCTTAGCATCAAAAGAATGGATGTGGTTTCAGATCCTTCACTTACTTTCAGTTACTAATGACTTTACCAACTTTACCAGGCTGTTGTAAGAATTGGTGGAAAAATATGTAAAAACAAGACAAAACAAAACAAAAAATATATAGGTTAACATTTTGTTAGCTCTTTCATTCAACAAATATTTTTGAAGGCCTCTACTGTACATCAAAAAACTTACAGACAAAATCCAGATGCTCTGGTAGACTCCTATTTATCTTCAAGATTCAAATAAACTATGACCACTTCTGTTACGTCATGCCCTAAAATAAATCCCATCCTTAATTAATATTGAATGCTGTTACTTCATTGTGTTACTTTATGTATTTTTTACATGTTATGTGTTCCATCTTAAACTATGAGTTCCTCAAAGACAGAGAACCTCTGGTGTCATGATGTCCAGTATAGCACCTGCTCCAGTGAGCTTTTATTAGAATCTTAGACTAGATTATGAAAAGCTAAATAAGCATGGGACAGCCTGGGTTCTGAGAGGGAAATCAGCATGAGTGCAGGAAGACTTCCTTGACTAGAACAGAAGGTGAATTTGACTTTCAGGAGAAAGTAAAAGGAACACAGTGAAATTCCATGGTGGGAGACTGGTGATGTATGCTGAGAATTTTGGACCTATTTTGTAACGTGTCAGAGTATGTTAGGAGTCCTTTAGTAGAAACATGGCATGATCAAACTATTATCCAGACAATAAAGAAAGGTTTTTAATAACTGGATCAATGACTTGTGACACATTTAGTAGAAAATTTTCTGGTGCCAAAGAGGGTCTTGGAATGAGGGGACATGACCTTCTGTTAATGTGTTACATGAAGTCATCAAAACATGACAGTATACCTATTCAGACTCCAGGTGGGTAATGAAAATTGATTATAAACACAAATTGTCCTTGAACAATGCTTATATCAGAAAGGTTCAATGTAGGCTCATTTAAAAATGTAAACCTGAGTTTTTTCAGTTTTCACTTGCAGTAAGAAAACTTTGTTGGCCAAAAACCAATAAAAGCAATTTTAGTATAATTTATCTTTAATGTCATTTATTCCTCACATATAAATATGTACAGAAGAAATATATGACCCAAAAAAGGTTAATCCAAATGGCAAAAAGTATATTTTATTACTAAAAATCTATTTTTAAAGTAAAACCTTACTATTATAATATAAAAGCACCCTAAGAAACTCAAAGATCAATGAAGTTTCTAAAATTAACCAACATTTCAAAGAGTAGTTGAATTAATGAGATAGTCTAATCTACCCAATTTTTTTGCCATAGGTTCAACCTTTGCATAGGTAAGTAGAGATTTCTCCCTTCCTTGATTTGAAGAATGTGAGTCCTCCAAAATTATATCAGATGTTTTTACTTAATATTGTTTAAGTGTTTCTGGAAAGTTTCAAGTCAAGCATTTTTAAGGGGATCTTTTAAAATGTAAGAGGGACTCTAAAATTAAAATCACCAATAAATTCTTTATGATATGAACACATCTCTATGTCACATGTGTTATAGAATCTACATCTATTATGTCAGATTGTCATAAAGTAGAATGTAAATGATCACCTGACTGGGCTTTTTTTTTTTTAATATTATAAATAAGGTTGCAAGATGCTCTTCTCAAGTACCATATGTTTTCCTTTCGATTGTTAAGAACCATTTCTAAAGATCTAACACAAGAGCAGATGAGCCACACTGGCTGGATCTGGGGATAATTGGATTTTCTTTTCTCTTCGCAAAAATTATGCATGCCTGGAAAGAACAGCAAGAATAAACTTCAACCAATGCCTACTAATTACCATCCGCTAGTGCCTGGCTTTTGAAATCTGATTTAAGAAAAAAAAATGAAATAAAACCGCAGGCTTGGCTGATAGAAAACTGTATAATGTTTAAGCAACGATGAGGGAAGCCCAATCTTAAGCAGGCTAGACTTTGGACCGAACCCAACTGATGTTTCTCATCCTTGTTTATTTTGTTACTTGACATGTTTCAACTCATTAAGGATTTCAAAGGTCCAAGGGAAAGTACTTCTACTTTGCCAAGCCATCCTTAGTTGGAATTCCATTATCTGCCATGATCCGAGACAGGGATTTCCTCCTACTCAGTTCTGAATAATTATGTGTAAGCAAACCCTTGGTGTTCTCGGAGTGACTGTACTGAGTTGATGGTTCACCATGAATCATTCATGTGGCAGCATCTTCAAGGAGAGGGTAAGGAGGGCTAACATTGATGTGCAGTGTTTAGATAGAGGATAGCTCTCTCATTCTTTTCATTTACTTCATCAGAGTTGATGGTTAAACCATACCGTCTCCTAAAATGATTACAGGAAAAGAAGAGAGAACACATATATTCAATCAGTCCCTCCTGCTCTTCTACCAAGTCTAATTGTCTAATTGAGATTGTGCCTTAGGAAATGCTGTTTCCTCCTTGCAGAAACTGAGTATGAGTCTCTCTCTCTCTCTCTCTCTCTCTCTCTCTCTCTTCTCTCTCTCTTTCTCTCTCTCTCTCTCTCTCTCTCTCCCTCTCTCCTTTTTATCCTCCCTCCACTACTCATCCAATTAGTAAAACAAAATAGGTGTAAACTAGGAAGTGAGGCTTTTCTTTTTTAGTGCTGCATTTTATACTTCACATTTTTAAAGATTCTTCTTTTTGGGAAAGTGAGGCAGGTAGCCAATAGATTTCTCTGACAAGAGTGCCTCCTCCCAGAATAATTCAATTAAGTGCATATTTACAACTGGCATACAACTCTAGTGGGGTTGCAGTCTAAAGTTTCCAAGGATCTTTCCCTCACACCTCCTCTGTATCTCCCAAGCCCAATAATATCAGGGTAACTCCTGCCCTAAAAGTCCCAGATTTGAAGGCAATGGGACCCAAGGATATTCTTTTTCTTAATATTTTTAAATCACATATCCTGACTAGACATGTTACAAGGTTCAAGAAAAAACAGCTCAAAGGGCAACCAGGATAGTGTTCAAGATTTTGGGTTCAAGACTTTGGTTCTTATATGACTTTAAAGACTTTTAAAAACCTTCAAAAAAAACAAACAGGGACACATTAGAGAGTCTACCCTGGCAAGTATCTTGGTCTTTCTCACTCTTTTTTAAATATTAGCTTCACTGAAATATAATTTGCATGCCATACTGTTTACCTAAGGTGTATGTGTAATTCAATGCTGTTCATGGTTATGCAATCATCACCACAATTTTAGAAAATTTTCATCACCCCCAAAAGTAACTCAGTCCCATCAGCAATCCCTCTCTTATCCCTCACACCTCTACTCTAGGCAGCAACCAACCTACCTTTTGTTTCTATGAATTTGCTTTCTCCAAATGAGACAGCACCTGGGATTTGCTTCTTGTGTTAACTCATCAATATGACTGCTGCCCCAGATGCAATTACCATAAAACCACTCACTTGAATTAAACATTCTGATGTGAATGAAGCATTCTGCTGGGTATAGAGAAGTTTCAAAGGTGAATATTAGAATTATTCTAAAAAGAAGTAATAAGTACTACAAAAAAAGTACACAATGTGATGGCATTTCAAGGTATCTCATTCATCCTTGCTCTTTATAGTTGAGAGACATAATACTTACTTCTAAGTGCTAATACTCACCAGGAATTACCCCAGACATACTTCCTTATTTGTGGTCAACATCCTGAACTATTTGTTGCAATCTCCAACAATTTCTGATTTCCTCAGATCCTGATCACTAGAGCTCTTTTTTTGTTGCTGTTGTTTATAGTCCCACAATATTTTTAGATAGCTAAACTCTCTGTCCTTGATCTTCTCCACCGTTGTTAGTATTCAGGTTCATGGACTTAAAGACCATCTATAGGCTGATGATTTACCAGTCTGGAAGTCTATCTCTGGTTTTACTTCAGCCCCAATGGAAACATCTCAAGTGTAAGAGAATTAATGACTCTGTCTTTTCACTCTCTCTCCAAAACTGTTTGCTCCATGTCTCCTTCATTTCAGAAAATGGCATCACCACTGTCTAAGCGCTTGCTCTGGGGTGAACATGTGTGCTCTCCTTCCAATTCATATGTTGAATCCCTTATTCCCAGTGGGTAGTATTTGGAGGTGGGGCCTTTGGGAGGTGATGAGGTCCTGAGAGTAGAGCCCTCATGAGGGAGATTAGTGCCTTTATAAAAAGACACATGTGAGGGATGGTTTCTCTATCTACCATATGAAGATACAGCAAGAAGGCAGTCATCTGTAAACCAGGAAGAGGGCCCTCTCCAGGAAAAAGGTGGCACCTTGATCTTGGACTTCTCAGCCTCCAGAACTGTGAGAAATAATTTTTGTTGTTTAAACCACACAGTCTATTGTATTTGTTGTAGCAGTTGACAAAGATAATGTTCAAAATAAAACCCTTGATACCTATCTCACTGTCATGTCCCATGTCCAAATCATAAGCAAGCTCTTCAGTTCTGCTTAAACAACATACTTGGGATCCATTGAACTCAATTTATCTTCACTGTCATTGTCTTCTTCACAACTCCATTATCCTCACTAAATCCAGTGGCAGCCACACCGATTTCTCTGCTCTCTCTATTGACCCTCTAAACCATTTGTACACAGAAAACAGAGAGATCTTCTAAAATTGAAGATTAGATTATATAATTCCTCCAATTAAAACACTTTCATAGTTATTACTAGATTTTTGAAAAAAAGACTGAACTTTCTCAACATTAGAAGATCTGACCTTTCCATTTGTCTCCAGTTTCATGTAATACCCTTTTCCATCACCTGTTTTGTTCCAGCCATATTGGTCATTGTTCTTTCCCTCAAATACACTCAACTTTTTTCTCCTCAAGGATTTTTGTCTTAATGTTTACTTTGCCTGGGATGATTTTCTCTTAGTCCCTTCCCAGCTAAATACAGCTCATCTCTCTAGTGTTAATTTCAGAGAATTTACTCTCAGAGAGGCCTACCCTGACCATCCTATGTGAAGCAGCCTTCAGTTACTTTTAATATTTATTATACTCATTTATCACATCTGAAATTATCAAGTTTACTTGTTTTCTAATGTTTGACTCCCTCCTTCACTCCCTAGACCATTAGCTCCTTGAGACAGAGGATCTGGTTTTCTTTTCACTCTCCTTCCCCCAGCACTTAGCAGAGAATACCCGCACCACAATAGGCCTTGGCAGGTATTTGTTGAATGAATGAATGAATGGGAAATAAGTATTTGTGGGAGTAGGCTAAACTGATGAGAGGAGTAATGGCAGTGGGCGAAGTAACAGCACATCCTTAAAAAAGATATGTACAATAAAAGGTAAAAATTAAGTTAAAAGATTCTGGAAGATTCTGTCAGTTATAACAGGTTTGGGTCATGTATCCCTTTATAAATGTTATGACATTATTTGGCATGTAATTTGGTGGGATACTCCCAAACTCAGGAAAAATCCTCTCAGCAGGAAACTATGAATACCAAGGTAAGAATTTCTAGAGGTTGCTCAGTGACAGCTTTACTTTCTGAGAAACATATCATTCTGAAGTTTAGCTTCCTTTAAACATTGTCACTTTTTGACACTTCAGCCATTACCTTGAATTCTCCTGTAAACAGGCAGAAAAAGTGTTCCCAATGATGCTGTATTAACTTTGCAAAAGTTTAGTTTAGGCAAGGTTGTGTTGGACAAAATGCAAAGCAAATAACTGCCTTAAAAATCTATTTTTTTTTTTTTTACTAACCAGGTGTGGTGACATGCACCAAGAATCCCATCTACTCAGGAAGCTGAAGTGGAATGATCACCTGAGCCCAGGAGATTGAGGCTGTGGTGAGCTGCACTCCAGCCTGGGCAATAGAGTGAGACCCTGGCTTAAAAAAAAAAAAAAGAAAGAAAGAAACTTTTTCTTTTGGTGGAGTTCCTCCAAATACAACTGATTTTGCTAGGTATAACCTTAATCATAATTAAAATTTCATCATTAAAATCTCTCAGGATTCACACTGTTTTCTCTCTTCCAGAAAGAAGAAAATTATTGTCAAACTCTGTGTGGATACAGATCCATGGGCCAAATATATTTTTTCACTGGATTGGTCTAAAGGATAAGGAAATGCATGTCTTCAGACCAGCCCCCCGACCCATGCACATCACATACACAGCATGTTGAAGTTCTGGGAGGCCACCCAACCTCCTACCTGCTGGATTACACTAGAATAGTGTCACATTTTACTAACACTCCCTAGAAAATTTGCTTTAGAAACGTTTTCACGCTATTTTATCTGCGTCTGCTCAAGGAACTGAAATCATGTCCTGAGTTACCTGCCATGTGCGAAGTCTCTGACCAGCACACAGAAAACTCTGAAGAAATGTTATTCAGTTACTCCTGCCATCTGCAAGCCTGTGGAATCCAGGTGCCCACAGGAAGCAGTGGAAAGGTTTTTCCAGCCTGACCCTATCAGCCGTCTCACCACAAAAACCTTCTGTTTTGGCTGAAATCCTTCTATCAGACTCAGGCTGTTCTTTACAGCCAAATGTGAGTTGAACACGTCTGGTTTACATTCTGTTAGTGAAGTGTTTCTCTCATTCCCAGATCATTTTCTTTCTATCCAATGGCTTGACTGCTTTGTATTAATGTTTGTTTTTTAGGAGGCAGTGGGATGGACGGACGTTGGGGACCATGAAACAACTCTGAAAGTTTAAAGGCAGCAAGTAAAATTAATAACAATAAAGACAGACCCTGATAGTACAGCAGAAAAAAATCAAGCCAGTGGGATCAGTGGTATAAGGATATGGGAGATGATTAAATAACCACGTGAGTGTGGTGTGGGCAGTAACAGTAACCTTTTTTTGGTGAATTAAGAAAAGGTTTTATTGACTATTATTTTCTTATATTTGTGAGGTGTGGTTTGTTGCAAGCTATAGGACTGTGGCAAAGAACTTGGTGGAGAGGAAAACAGTTTTAAAATTTCTCTTAGAACCCAGCCCACTGGAATTATGAAAGCAGCCTCAGTAAGTAAGATAGACTTGCCTGCCTCCCTTTACAGAGGTGTAGGAAAGGGAATGACTCCGGTTACTGGAAGCTAGTATTTGCATTGGACAACATGATTATTTGAATTGGATGGTTAAGGCAAAGGTGCATTGTAACTTTATCTAAGACATAGCAGATGTAATTCTTAATTCCTCCACTTAAGGCCATTTTGTTTGTGGATACAGGATGATAGGTTAATATTTTAAAACACGTATTTTAACTTGCCTAAGTGCCTTGAATATTCTGAGAATATTCTTAAGCTCCTTCAGAATTCCAAGAATGATTTGTTTGCCAAAGACTGACACCTGCTATATTCCACTGTTAATTATTTTTTAAAGTAATTTAGATAAAAAGGCTACTATGGAAGCATGCCTCACTACTCTTTTCTTGCGTGCACAAAAGAATCACAGAAACTCATTTAATAAAATAATTTCCTTCTCCCAGAGAGTCAGACAGGCTGGACCGTGCCCATCTAACACAGCAAGTAGCTTGCGTTTTAAGGTTACATTTGCTGGGTTGAAAAACTTACTTTGTTCAGGTGACTTGTCTGGTAATTTCCTGAAAATTACTCAATTAAAGGTAATTGAAACATCCTCCTGAAAATGAAAGCACCTCAGCCTTTAAGGGGCTTGCTTTTCTAAGTTCCCCTTCCTTTCTATTCTTATGAGCTAGCTTGAGAGTGGGCTGTGCTGGCCGATCACCACCAGGGCTAGCTAGGAGTGCCGAGCCTCTGCAGCCCCACAACTCAGGAAGCGCTTCCCTGCTCACTCACAGGCGCATCACGCTTCCAGCTCCCTGAGGAGGGTGCACTCGAGGTTTGAGCGTGGGGGTGGAAATGGAGGCGTTTCCGTTCTATTTTGGTTTCTCCTACTGACTGGCTGCTCAGCTGTTCATGAGTCACCCTAACCTCAAAATCTGTCATTAAAACAGAAATAATGATACCTATTTTCTGTGCCGTGCATGAATTGCATGAAGACATTATTCATATTTCTGAAATACATGTGAGCATTAGTCAAGGTTAGAGGTAAGGAAAAGTACAATGGAATTGTTTTTAAGCCATGATAGATATGCTTTTATCATTTAGATTTTGAGAATTCTCTGTACTGAAAAATTAAGAATGAGGATTGATCCTAATAGAATTAAATTTGACAAAATATTTAGTTGACAAACTAGATGAAGAACATATATAGTTTTCTAAATTATATGGCATTAGAACTTATTTATTCAAATGTTGATTTTAAAACATTGTATTGAGCATCCGGCACTGGGATAGACATGAGGTTCACCATTCTGACACAGAACCTCTCCTAAAAGAGGCCAAATTCTGGAACTGCACGATTCTGGGTAGCTATATATGTAAGTCTGATGATATCTGAGAGATTTGCACTTTAATATCATCTATACTAGTGGTTCTTAAACCAGCGGTTAGGAACTTCCGAGAGAAAGAATTCAACTTAATAGGAAGAAAATATTTAAATTTATCTTAAATATGTTTTTCTATAGCTTGTCTTACCTTACCTAGTCATTCTCTGTCTAAACTTGTGAGTTAAATGTTTACTATTTACTCATTCATTTTTAGAAAGAAAAGCATAAAGGATGTGAGTGTCTCTGGGCACTATTTTGTCCATATTCTATATATCGTTTTTACTATTAAGTGCTGTCACTATTATATAATAAATGATCTATAATTATAACTTTAGTTAAGTGATCACTTTAAAATTTTTAGATGATAGAAAGCCCATGCTTTAATTTTCACACTCAGTATCCAGCAAGGTTACATAAGTTTGCATAGCAATTTCTTTTGCCTTTGTCAAGTTCAAATTCCTCGTATGAATTGTTATAAATTTGACCTCTGAGCTAGAAAAATATATTTTACAAAAGTTCTACTTAATTCTTCCTGATCTACTCACACACAGGCTTCTCCCATATTAAGCAGTGTTTGCTACACACTTCTCTAAACAGATTCTGCCAAACTGCACAGTCTCTATAACAGGCCCCTACAAACCAAGAAGACAAGTCTATTTATGTGAGCATGGGGAACAAAAAAAGAATGGAACCAACTACCTGCTCTTGATTCTCCCATTCTAGGTCCAAGGGAGGTCACTATCATGAAGTGGCATTCTTCTCCTTGGGATGGATGGAAGTGCACTAGATGTGGTATTAATTGGCTTCTCTTGGACTTAAGCTCAGTTCTGTGGTTTCCCCTGTTTCCTGTCCTGGTGAGAGATGAAAGGGTAGCATTGAGTGTCCAAGCAGCAGCATCCAGACGCTATGGCTAGAATCCCAAACTCTTAACTTCCGTCTATTAGCTAAGCTCAGATCTTTTATCATGTTGCCCTGCTCCTTCCAAGCACAGACACCTCCTCACTGGTTCCTCTTTCCCCACCTTGTGACATAAGATGTGGGGGCTTCTCTTCTAGGGCTATTTTTTTTTCCACTAAAGATCCATTCCAAGAGAAGTGAGATTCTAATTATTATTGTCACCATGATTTTAGGTTATTTAGGAGAAATAAGATGAATAAATTATTTCTCTAGCTAGATCATGCTGACTAACATATATAATATATAGTTATTGTTGATCCATGGTATATTTAAAGCCAAAACACACCTGCTGTTTGAACCCTACATATACACAACGGCTTACCTTTCTTTTTCCAAGTGACAAATTTTGTAATAATATTTTGTGCACAATCCATATTCAAGTGGACGTTTTCTTTCCTTTCTCATCGTTCAAAATAAGATAATGAAAAAAACTTTGTAAATCTGTACAAGAACTTAGTTTTAATTAGATTTCTTAATTAGACTGCATACCCCTTTGAGCTTTCTCTTTTTCTCTTCACAATTTATTTCTGTCATACAAAATGATCCTTGCTAAAAGTATCCACATCACTCCTAACCCTTCATTCTTCAACTTTCCATTTAAATTCTCAGTCGAGTTACAGGTGTTAGAAGCAATGTTTCATAGTATTAGGAGAAATTGAGGGAGCGCTATTTTAGCAGTTTAGAGTAATCAGCATCAAATTAACCTAGCTTATCCTTGTTCTGCCTAGCAGCTAGTCTCCTGTTCTGTATCTATGACCAAGTGCCAACTTTTGCCACCAATAGCTGAATATCTGACATATTTAGCTATCCTTGAGTATTTACCTGGACAATCTACTCATCCTTTGTATTCTATTCTTTTATCTTCATTTCTCTTATCCATTCCTTTATGCATCAGGAACCTACTTACTACCTCTTTATTAGTTCAATGGTTGTTTCCCCACATCTAGCCAGACTTCTGGAGGCCGACTGATGTCTTGTCCCATCTCTGCCTCTAACCAGTTTCCTTTTTCTTCATCTTCCTGTTCTTACTGACTGTCTCCAGAGACATCATCTGTTACCTTTTTTATGAGCCCTCTCCCCCTTTTGTTGAGGATTTGTCTAAGTTCCACCTTTCATCAGTCACCATACCATTTAAGCCTAGGGATATGGGATCATTGTGGGTGTTTCAGCATTAGAGATTTTTCCTTTTGCTCTCCTGGAGAACTCCAGTGATTTGGAAGGTAGAACACTCATCCTGGAATTAAAAACCTGTCACAAGTATATTTGGAAGAGATCTTCACTTTCCTGTAAGGGTTTGCTTCCTAGAACAGAAGGAAATTAAGATACTGTAACAATGAAAATCTTTTTTCTCTGCCCTACAAGAAATGATGAACTTAAAGGGTTCTAATGCTGACCACGTGATTGGATTTGAGGAGGCCACACAGAGGAGTCTTCCAGAAAGGAGTGGTGACTTTCTAATCCTTACCTCTGGGGGCTTACCCCTGGGGGCTCACCTGAGTATAGGATCCAGGAAACATATTAAGAGATTTTGGTGGAGGGGGCATAGAATTGTTTATCCTTGATCACTGAATCCTTCTTTAACCAATCTTACCAGAAGGAGAGAAGTAATTATAATTTGGGGAAGGAGTAAGACATTGTACTCTGGAAAGCATATCTACATGACTTTGTGTGTCAGAAGTTTTCAAAACCAGGCATTTTGAGTTTTTTAAACTGTATATGTATACATGTGTGCCTCTGGGTCAGGCAGGGCTCAAGGAGGAGAGAAAAGGACTCAGATAAGTAGACTGAGGCAAAGAAATATGGTTGAGGGGCTATTGTTCTTTAGAAATTAATTCTCTTCCTTTATTTTCCCACTCCTGGCTCTACCACATGTAAGTTTCTCCATACTGTGGGTCCCTTCCAAGCAGTGTTCACTCCAACTTCTGCTCCCACCTCGGGGCTGAGTCCACTCTCTACTGGAGAATCCAGTCTCACTCATACCACCGTTTGGCCACAATTCCTGAAGCGTGACCATATGGCCCTTCCAATAAAAGAGTAATATCTAATATAGCTCTTTCTAAAGACACAATTTGAATTCTGGAGACAATTTTTCTAATATACAAGACAGATGGGAAATACACACTATCTGTGCCTGCCTGAGTCACCGACATTTAGAATGTTTCCTTTCAGCAGTTGTCACTATGGGGAAAATGCATCACCATGCCAGAGTGTGTGAAGGACGAGCAGTCACAGATTAGTAGACACTCTCAGAGCCCAGTCATGGATTAAAACCAAAAGTCACAGATACAATCTCATTACTACAAACGTTTGCTTATAAATGACATCTGTTATTTTTCCCCCCATTAGTTCTGTATTAGTCACTTTAGGCTACCATAACAAAATATCATAGACTGGGTAGCTTAAACAACAGAAATTAATTTTTCTCACAGTTTTGGAGGTTAGAACTATGAGATCATGGTGTCCTTATGATTGGGTTCCTGTGAGGGCTGTTTCTAGCTTGGAGAAAGCTTTCGTCACATGGTGGAGAAAATGAGACAGAGTAAGCTTTCTGGTGTCTCTTCTCATGAGGCACTGATCCCATCCTGAGGTTCTAGACCTTATGATTTCATCTAATCTTAATTAGCTCCCAAATGTTCCATCTCCAAATAACATAGCTTTGGGACTTAAAGTTTCAACATATGAATATTGAGGGTACCCAAAATTTAACCTATAGCAAGCTTGTGTTTCATATGCATTTTTCCACAGCAAAACGTAACTATATGTTTTCTTCTTCTTTTTTTTTTTTGAAAGCAGGATTTATTAAGAGGACAGAAAAACTCCTGCTGTGGGAGGGGACCACAGGAGGTTGCTCCATGTTTTCTAGATAGCAAAGTTTAAGCTGTTCTTTATAGAGTATCTTCCATGTGCCTTAGAAATTTGCCATTTAAGAATGGTTTCTAAGCCGGGCTCGGTGGCTCAGCCTGTAATCCCGCGCCTTTGGGAGGCTGAGGTGAGTGGATTGCCTGAGCCCGCGGGTTCGAGACCCGCCTGGGCAAGCGAGACCTCATCTCTACAATAAATCAAAAAATCAGCCGGG
>CAUYQG010075219.1:0-12022 GCA_963574415.1 Tarsius wallacei | reverse complement strand
TGTTTCAATTTTTTTTCTGTGCTCTGCTGTTCTCTTAGGAAATGAATGGCCATTCATCTATTTTTTTCTCACTTCCTACACCTCAGAATCTATGTCTGTGATGTTGTTTCCACCTGGTCTTCTTCAAGCATCTCAGATTTTTGGTGGCACATTTTTCTCTCTAAATTCCTCTGTCTCCATCTTTATCTTGATCTCTCAGTTTCTTTTTGTCTTGGTGTCTCTCGCTTGCTCAAACTTTCTCAGTTGATTAAAATGAATAGGAAATAATACCTGCCAGTAATTAAACATGCTCTTTTTTTTTGAGTTAGAGTCTCACTCTGTCACCCAGACTGGAGTGCAGTGGTCGCTCCCGGCCACCACAGCCTCGACCGGCTGGGCTCCGGCAATCCTTCCGCCTCAGCCTTCCAAGTAGCTGGAACTAAAGGCGTGAGCTACCATGCCTGGCTAATTTTTTGATTTATTCTAGAGATGAGGTCTCGCCAAGTTGCTCCGGCAGATCTCGAACCCGTGGGCTCAGGCAATCCACTCACCTCGGCCTCCCAAAGCGCGGGATTACAGGCTGAGCCACTGATAAAATAAAGCATTTCACAAATGTTTTTCTGAGATCATTTCAAATCCACATGCACACATTGTCACTGTACTTGCTGATGAAGTAATAATTACTTTTTTGCAAGGAGATGAGCTCATAGCATATCCAGCATTTATCTCAGCGATGAGTTACCCCCTTTTGCACAGGTGCTCAGACTGTGACCATGGCAGGTACTCCTCCAGCAAGTAATGTCATTTGGTAAGTGGACCTTCTTTATTATGTACAGAGCAATATTCTTGGAGTAATAGAACGTTTGTCACAAATCATGTCAAGCTACTTATCTCAGGGCTGCCTGACAGTCTTGTCTACCTGGTCTGTCATAGTTTCTTCTGAAACACAGACTTTGAATAAACACTTCAAAATCCACAGTCTTAGCTCTCCTGCTTTTTGGAAGGTAAAAGTGTTTTTAGTTCCTGTCTCCTGCTTATACAGCAACTAATTAAAATTGCTACTCAGAACATATAAAAGATTTGTGGTGATAGCTTTTTTTGCTTTGATTGACAGTGGCACTGTGTCTCTAAAACTACCCTGTGATGAGTACAAAAGCATTTACCTTCATCTCCTTTCTTATGGGTTCTGGGAGGCAGGCTGCATTTTACAGCACCAATAATTTTATATCTGCAGAAAATTTCTAGAATTTGTGGGAGGAAGGTAAGCTGTACAGTCCACTTAGAGAAATAGAAATCTTTTTTGTACAAAATGTAAATGAGAGTTGTGAAGGATTGTGAAGGAACAGGAATAATCAGTGACAAAAAGATGTTAATGTCTGATAAATGCACCTCTGACACTTAACCAGATTTAAAAGTGCTTGATCATTTCCAGATCCTTGCACCTGTTCCAAATCCAGTGGAATGTAAAGCCAAACTTTTCTCAAGTCATTAATCTCAGTCTCACAGTGAATGCTTTGTCTTCTCTGACTGTTAAGACCCCAGCCACTGGCACAGTGAAGTGGGAATTTTCCTGCCACTACGCCAGAAAGGAAGTTGTGACTGTCTAGTCCCTAATTTTGCCTCCATAGATATTACTTTGGTAAAAAGAAGAATCTTTATTTTCTCATAAATGATAGCTGTTCTTAAAGGTCATAGGGTCCTATTATCACAACTGGTGTATGATACACAGATATTTTCTTGTCTCTATTATTTAAAATAAGTTTGTCACTTTCACTTCTGCTCCATTAATTGAGCTTAATATGATTTAAATATATTTGTATAATTTCTCTGATTTTATTGGCCAGTTTTTCTCTTATTGGGATTTGTTCATAAGTATGTACTATAAATTTGCTCAGCATACTCTGTTTTTTGCTATAAAACTTTTTCTTTCCCATAAAATGTTGAAAAGATTTGTGTGCATCTCTACCACATGAAGTTCATGCTGTTTCCTCACTCGCCCACTTTTCTCCTAATCCTCTCACACTGGGGCCAAACTGCTATCAATCATTGAATGTCTTTCAAGAAATAATTTTGATTTTTTAAAGTATATATTTCTCTTAGCCTGTATTTTCCGAAATTCTCTTACTTTTGTAATTTCAATACAAATTATTTCACATTGTAACTTAATAGCATGTTGATTATTGTAAACAGGAGAAACACTATTGAAAAATGGCAACTTATGTTTTATCAAAACCAAATTTAAATTTTTAGAAAACATTTAAATTTTAGAAGATTATACATTTTTCTGCCAAATTGAATTTGACTACAAACACTATGTCTTTTACTTCATAGCATCATATAAATGTGGAAGGACTTTACTATCACCCTACTTGAAATAATACTAAAATGAGAAACCATATTTATTTTATTTTTGATTTACATGAGATTGCAAAGTTGAATTAACAAAAGTCATTACACAAAGTGATGGTATGAACCTAAATTAAACATTTGATAAAGTAACTTATTTTTAAATAAAAAAATCTATTTCAACATGTATTTTGCATTTGTATACTATTTCTTAGAATAATATGTGTAATATTTGTGGACTTTTATGTTGTACTGAGAAAATTTTTTACATAAATTTCTTGTCTAGAAAATATATGCTGTTTTATTTAACTGTTTAGAATGTGCACTTAACATATTACTGATAATCTCCTCTTTTTCTATTTTGCAACATAACATATTTTCTAATATTCTCAGTTTTTTATTTTGTGTCTTAATCTTGCATTAGTTTTACTATTTCAAATACTCTAATATTGTCAAATGATTATGTTCCCTTTTATTAATTGCCTAGTATTTTTTATCAAATTATTATTCTAAAGATGCATGTTCTCATGTGCTTAATCTTTATATCAATTGTATGTTTATATGCCAAGATATAAATATCTTTGCCCAAATTACTTCATTTTCTCAACTAGGTGTTAAAATATTCTAATAGCATCTATTTAATAAACCTCTTACCTCCTTTTGAACTCATTTTTCTAAAAACACTGTTTATAATGTCATTTATGCATATAAGTTTCTAATGCTCCATATTCTTAATTCATAAATCTAATTAATTTCTGATCTCTGCATTGATTTATTAACCTCTCTACTTATCGAATGCTTCACATTTTCTAGACTGTCTGTATTATATTCCTGGTTCACAGAACAAATTCCTATTTGTAATTTTAAATATTTGCTAAGGCTATTCCTACTATTATGATCAATGTCATTTCTCTGTTTTGGTTTTTTACCAGTACAGGACATTTGGATATGTTAGCATTTGGTTATAAAATACACAGCTCATGCACACGTATTTTGGTGATAAAATTATCTGATAGATTGAGTCAGCCCATGCAAGACAGTGGATTTATTTAGGTCTCATTTTACATTCTTCATTTTCCAACAGCATTGCTTCTGTATTTAGTTATGTAGTGGATTTGTAGAATTAAAAATGTGTCCATTTGCTTGTATTGGGCAATTTTTTTCTCTTTTAATTTTTATTTTAAAATTGTGGGGTACAATTCAGCATTAGGTATACAAATATTCATTGCATAGGTACCTTTGTTGATGATCTCGACTACTGTCAATTTTTTAATGGGAATTTACAATATAATGATGTCCCTAGAAACAAAAATCTGTATATACTTTTTTCTAAAACTTGTGTTTTTAGAAGGTTCATAAATATTCATAAAAATAATTTTATTCTGTTTAGCAACGTTTTCAGCAATTTCTCAAGTGGATCTTTTCTGAAGGTTGCTAAGGTGATTTTGTGATTGCCAGTATATAAATTAATGCTATCTATTTTTGCCTTCTTGATGGTATTTACTAAAGATATATAAAAATTTTAAATTTAAAATCTAAAGCATATATAGAATTTTTAAGTTTCTAGCATTATAGCCTTATTTCTCAACAATTTTTATATGCTGCTAATTAGACACAAGTGTGTTCATTACTGAGTACAGTTGTGGGTGTTCATAAGTGTCACCTAAACAATAGTCATATTTTATTTGCCTTGGGCACTTTTCCCATATATGTTTAAGGTTTAGAAAGTATATATTAATTCCTGCATATGAGTGAGAATATGTAGTCATTGGTTTACTTTGGGATAATTTTTAGAAGTTGAATTGCTGTGTCTTGAAATAAATCTCTTTATTTTTAGGAATCTCCATAATGGTTTTCATAATGTCTCTACCAATCTACATTTGACCAACAGTAATCCAAGGTGGCATTTTCTCCACATCCTTTCCAATATTTCCTATTTAAAAAAATAATAATACTCATTCTAACAGGAATGAGGTAAAATTTCACTGTGGTTTTTGTGTGTGTTTTTCTAATGATTAGTGAAGCTGTATGCTCTTCCATATATCTATGAGTCAGTTGTTTGTCTTCTTTGGGAAGATATCTATTTATTTCCTTTGCTTATTTTAAAATTGATTGGGTTTCGCTTGTTTTGTTTCATTTGTTATTGAGTTGAATGAGCTATTTATCCTTTTGGGATATTGATCTACCAAATTTGTGCTTTGCAGGTGTATTCTTACATTTTATGTTTCTTTTTTTTTTCGGGTTTTTTAGGTTGATGTGGTCCCAATTGCTTATTGGTATTTTGTTGACTCTGTTTTTGGTACCACATCCATAAAGTCATTGCCAAGATCCATTTCAAAATATTTTTATCTTTGTTTTCTTCTAAAAGTTTAATGGTTCCAGGTGTTAAATTTAAGTCAATTTAACCCAGGTCACATTGACTTTTGTGTGTGGTATAAGATAAGGGTTTAATTTTATTGCTTTCCACGTGGACACTCTGTTTTCCAAACATCATCTCTTGAGTCAGCAATCTTTTTCCAATTTGTAATTTTGAACCTCTAAGCTTCTTTCATTTTTCATTCTTTATTTTTCTCTTCTGACTGAATGACTTTATACAACTTTTCTTCAAATTGCTCTGTGTTTACTTTGCTTGTTGAATCTCCCCATTCTGCTCCAGAATTTCTGATAGGCTCTTGTTTATGGTTTTGTATAATTTTATTTAACTTATCATTTTGTCCTTTATAGAGATTCATACTCCTTCTCTGTGAAGACTCACGTAATACATCTTGTGGGAGAGGAGTGTGCAGAGTGCTAGGGACCACATCAGGCAGTTGTGGGGGGCTGCAGGTGAGACAATTCACATGATTCTTGAGTGAGTTTTTGGCGAGTTCTTTGTGTCAGTTGGTTAAATCTACAACCTGTGTTTGTGATATCTATATTGTGGTTGCTGTGAGCTCTTGCATATTTCCCTGTTCCTCATCAACAAGACCTATTCTTTTTAAAATAATATTTTATTTTAAAGATGTGGGTACAATTAAGGATGAGGTATCCAAATGTTCTTTATGCAGGTACTCTTGTGGATAAGATGTGCCCCTCCCTCTCATGGCAGTTTCCCTCAACTTCCAATCCCACCCTCTCCTGGCAGTTTCCCACTACTTCCAGTCCTTTTACTATAGTATTATGATAATTATTCAAGGTCCACTTATGAGTGAGAACATATGGTACTCTGTTCTTTGTTTCTGTGATAGATTACTGTATATAATAGACTCTAAAACCATCCAAGTTGCTGCGAAGTTCATATGTTGGACACACAACAAGACCTATTGTTAATGCTTGTATTTACTTGGAATAATTGGTTTTGTGAAAAAGGTCATTCACAGATGCAAAGAAAAATATCTCAATTGTCTTTTTCCAGTCTCCAGATTTATCTGATGCAATGAAAGTTAAGGACTTCTGGCAAGGTGGTGATGGGGCAGCATGGTCTGTGAGACCCTCTGCAAAAGAGAACAATCATAAAGACCCCAGCTCTCTCCCACGGGCTTCAACTCCCATGTTCAGCAGCCTACTCTTCACAGGGAGCTCAGCTACCGCTACTGCTCAAACATCACGGTGGTCTGGGCTGGTGCCACAGCCATGGATGCTGCCACTGCAGTCATTGCCTACTCATGCCTGAGGTGACCCACAATGTCAGACCATGAAGCCACTGCAAGCAGGATCTACTGAGAACACTGCTGCCGTGGCTGCTGCTGCCACTGTCACTGACACGCCATGCCCCTCACCTGGAGCCAGGTCTGTGGAGCTCCCCCCATGTACCGGGAGGTGGGCACCACTGGCACAGATATGGTCTCCGGCTCCCTCTCCTCCAAACAGCAGGCTTCAGTAGTTGCAGATAAAGGTCTACTGGAGCAGTGAGATAGCAACACCTGCTGGGGATCCAAGGTAGCAACATCAAAATGGGAATGCCAGATGCTCTTCCCCCTTGATAAATAGACAAGGCCAGATCTCAGTAATAGACTGGGCAGGGAGCCCATATCTGAACTGTTCTTCACAGCAGGCCAGTGGCAACTGACCCTGATTGTGAACAATTCTACCAGCCTGCAAAGACAGCTAGAAATCAGAGCTGAAAGGACATTGGACTTAAAGGAAAAGTGTCAGAGTGTGCTTGGTTGGTTCTGTTAGTGTAATGACTTTAATCTATTCCTTTTCCTTTTTTTTCATTTCTTCTTATTTCCCTGTAAACCCCATCTTTGTATAGAGGAATAGCACACCAATAAGGAGGTTGGTTAGCTTATATGTTAGTATCATTGTATGTTTTAGTTTTTTATATGGTTGTTGATTAGTTTTCAGTCATGGTTATTGTTTTTATTTTTATTTCTTTCAGTATTTATGTCTCCCTTCACTTGCTAGCCGATACACGCGTCTGTTTTCCTTCTCACTCCTCTCTCTATCCATCCCCCTCTTCCCCCATTGCCTGCTCAATTCTCTTCCCTCTGTTAACCTCATATTGCTTTCAGGGAGTAAACCTACAATTCCACTGCATGGACAGATTCCAAGGCAGTGTAAAGTGGGTTTCAGACTATCCATACACCTTTTAGTGGTTACTGGGATCTGCAGAGAGATTTTGAATCAAAGCTCCCTCCTTAATTTAATCTCAATACTGTAAAAAGGACTGCCCTCAACCTACAGTCCAACTCCAGAACTGAACAAAGCAAAAGGAAATACATTAGGAAGAATAGGAGACTGAACAAACAGAAGTAAAAGCAATCCCTCTACTTCTAAATAACAGAATTAAAGAAGATGGAGAAGTGGAGGGAAGGGAAAAGTAGAGAGGAAAAATCACCACAAATAAAGAAAAAAACAAAAGAAGAATATAGGGCTCACACAGACCACTGGGCAGTCAGAAACTGAGAAAACAGATTTTGGAACACAAACAATGAAGAGATCCAAAATGACTGGTCACATGCAACAAAACCAGACATCAAGACATTAATAGAGAATTGAAAAAATTGAGGAGAGACAAGAGGAAAAGAGAAAGGAGCTGATGACAGAAATAAGAGCAGTAAAGAATACTGTGATGGAAATAAATAACAAATTAATAAGCATGGAAAGCAAAATTAGCCAAGCAGAAGAAAGAATCTCAGAGCTTGAAGATCAAAATACAGAACTAACCCAAACTGTCAAAAACATAGAAAAGAAGATTAAAAAGACAGAACAAAACCTTCCAGAGATGAATGATTACTTTAAGAGAAAAAACCTAAGAGTAATTGGCCTTCCTGAGGCAGAGAGAGAAACAGGGCTACACTGGAACAAACATTTCATGAAATGATTCAAGAAAACTTCCCTCATCTCATCAGTGATGCAAAAATTCAAACACAAGAGATTCAGAGAACCCCTGCAAGACAACAAATGAGAAGACCAACTCCCAGACACATAATAATTTGCCTAAACAAAGTAGCTATAAGAGAAAATATCCTAAAGGCAGCAAGAGAAAAAGTTCAGACTACCTACCAGAAAAGACCAATTAGAATAGCAGCAGATTTATCTACAGAAGTCCTCCAGGCTAGGAGAGCTTGGAACCCTCTCTCAAAGTTTTAAAAGATAATCAATTTCAACCAAGAATAACCTACCCAGCCAAGTTAAGCTTCTTCAGTGAGGGAGAATTGAAATCTTTCCCAGATATCCAATCCCTAAGAACCTACGCTTCCACCAGACCACCTCTACAAGAAACACTTAAGAAAGTATTGAACACAGAAGAAAAGGAAAAAAGAACAACAACATTCTTTACAAAAGTACAGATAAAAGATTAAAAACACACATGAACCAACTCCAAAACCAAAAGAAAGACAACAAACAAACAGGAACAAGTCTGTAAGAACCTATGACAGGGATGAACTCTTGCATTTTAATAATTAGCCTGAATGTGAATGGACTAAATGCACCACTGAAAAGACATAGAATGGCAAAATGGATAAAATACCACAGGCAACAATTTATTGCCTTCAAGAGGCTCAGTTCACTAGAAAGGACACTCACAGACTCAAAGAAAGAGGATGGGAAACAAACGTTCAGGCGAACGGAACACAAAAGAAAGGAGGAGTCGCAATCTTAATTTCAGACAAAATACTATTTAAGTTATCAAAAATTTCAAAAGATACAGAAGGGACTACATAATGATAAATGGTTCAATACGTCAACAAGAAATATCCAACTTAAACATATATGCACCCAATAGAGGAACGCCAACTTTCATAAAGTAGCTTCTACATAAACTCAAAAAAGATATCAACTCTAAACTATCATAGCTGGGGACTTGAATATCCCACTCACAAGCCTAGATAGATCATCAGGACAAAAAATCAGCAACGAGATCCAGAACTTCAATGTGACTCTTGATCAAATGGACTTAATTGATACCTACAGAACACTCCATCCAATGACCACAGAATATACATTCTACTCATCACCACATGGAACATACTCTAAGATCGACCACATACTTGGCCACAAATCAAGCATAAGCAAATTTAAAAGGATTGATATTTTACCATGCACCTTTTCGAACCATAGTGGAATAAAAATAAACATCAACACCAATAAGGTTCCCCCAAAACCCAAATAGACAGGGACACTAAAAAGCATGATGCTAAACAACTCTTGGGTCAATGATGACATCAAAACAGAGATTAAAAGATATCTGGAAACAAATGAAAATGAAGAAACAGCTTACCAAAATCTCTGGGATGCCATGAAAGCTGTAGTAAGAGGGGAATTCACATCTCTACAAATGCACATGAAGAAAATGGAAGGATCACAAATTAACAGCCTCACAAATCACCTAAGGAAGGTGAAAAAACAAGACCATCAAAACCCTAACTTTAGCAGAAGAATTCAGATCACCAAAATAAAAGCACAAATCCGGGACATAGAAGACAAAAAGAAAATTAAAAAATCAATGAAACAAAAAGCTGGTTCTTTGAAAGGATAAACAAGATCGATGGTCCCCTAGCTAGACTGATCAAAAAAAAAAAAAAAGAGAGAAAAAGCCCAAATAAACACAATCAGAAACACAAAAGATTAAGTCACATCTGTCCCTAAAGAAATACAAAAGATCATTAGATACTACTATGTACACTTGTATGGAAACAAACTTGAAAACCTTAAGGAAATGAAGGACTTTCTGACATCACACAACCTGCCTAGGTTGAAACAAGAAGAAATTGAGACCCTAAATAGACAATAACAATCAAGGAAATTGATTATGTAATAAGAAAACTACCTACAAAAAAAACCCTGGATCAGATGGCTTTCTAGCAGAATTCTATAAGACATTTAAGGAGGAGCTGATACCCATCCTATTGAAAGTATTCCAGGCAATTGAGAAAGATGGAACTCTCCCCACATCATTTTATAAAGCTCACATCACATTGATACCCAAGCCAGGTCAAGACCCAACAAAGAAAGAGAACTACAGGCCAATATCTTTGATGAACATAGATGCTAAAATTCTCAACAAGATCCTAACAAACCAGATTCAAAAACACATCTCAAAAATCATGCATCATGACCAAGTAGGCTTCATCCCTGGGGTGCAAGGCTGCTTCAACAATCGTAAAACCATAAACATAATTAAATACATCAACAGATGCCAAAACAAAAACCACATGATTATATCATTAGATGCAAAAAAAGCTTTTGATAAATCCAGCACCCCTTCTTGATAAAAACCCTCGAACATCTAGGCATACGTGGAACATACCTCAAAATAGTGAAAGTCATCTATGAGAAACCCACAGCCAGCATATTGCTAAACGGACAAAAATTGGAAACATTTCCCCTGAAAACTGGAACAAGAAAAGGATGCCCACTCTCACCCCTCCTGTTCAATACGGTATTGGAAGTCCTGGATACAGCAATCAGAGAAGAGAAGGTGATCAGGGGTATCCAAATAGGAAAAGAGGAAGTCAAGTTATCTTTCTTTGCAGATGAAGTGATTGTGTACCTTGAAAACCCAAGAGATTCTGTCAAAAACCTTCTTATACTGATAAAGGACTTTGTCAAAGTCTCAAGGTATAAAATAAATATGCAAAAGACAATAGAATTTCTTTACACCAATAATAAACAAACAGAAACCCAAATAAAAAGCACAATTCCATTCACAGTAGCCACAAAAATATGAAATATCTTGGCATCTTCCTAACCAGAAACGTGAAAGATCTTTATAATTAAAACTACAAAACACCGCTAAAAGAAATCAAAGATGACACAAATAAGGGGGAAAATATCCCATGCTCATGGATTGAAAGAATCAACATTGTGAAGATGTCCATCCTACCTAAGGCGATCTATGGATTTAATGCGATACCCATCAAATTACCAGCAACATTCTTCTCAGACCTAGAAAAAACAATACAGGAATTCATATGGAAACACAAACGACCAAGAATAGCCAGAACAATCCTCAGCAAAAAAACAAAACAAAACACAAGAAAAAAACAAAGCAGGAGGTATCACATTACCAGACTTCAAACTTTACTATAAAGGTACAATAATCAAAACAGCTTGGTATTGTTACATGAGTAGGCATATAGGCTGATGGAATAAAATTAAGATACAGAAGCAAAATCTCAATTTCTCAACCAACTCATCTTTGACAAAACCTCCGCCACCTACCACCGGGGAGAGGGGAACCTATTCAGTAAATGGGGCTGGGAAAACTGGCTGACATCATGCAGAAGAATCAAACAAGACTCTATCTATCCCCATACACAAAAATTAACTCCAAATGGATCAGAGACTTAAATGTAAAACCTCAAACCATAAGAACCTTAGAAAATGCACGATACACCCTTATGGAAATTGGAACTGTCATCCAATTCCTGAACAAAACCTGAAACACACAGGCCATAAGAGATAAAATAGACAAGTGGGACCTCATTAAACTGACAAGCTTCTGCAAAGCCAAAGAATCCATCAAGAGGGCAGGGAGACAGCCCACAAACTGGGATAATGTATTTGCCACCTCCAGGTCTGACAAAGGCCTAAGATCTTGGATCTATAAGGAACTCAAACGTGCTGAAAAGAAAAAAACAAACAACCCCATTATAAAGTGGGCAAAAGATATGAACAGACACTTCTCAAAGGAAGACATCCGAGCAGCCAACAGACACATGAAGAAATGTTCAACTTCAGTAATCATCAGGGAGATGCAAATCAAAACCACTCTGAGATACCACCTAACTCCAGTCAGAATGGCAATTATCAATAACTCAAAAAATAACAGTTGCTGGAGAGGGTGTGCCGAAAAGGTAACACTTCAACACTGTTGGTGGGAGTGTAAACCTGTGCAACCTCTGTGGAAAGCAGTGTGGCGATTCCTAAAAGCTCTAAATACCAACCTCCCATATGACCCCGGGATCCCCCTACTGGGAATATACCCTGAAGAACTCAAATCACTCTGTAAAGAAGATACCTGCACACGGATGTTTATGGCAGCATTGTTCACAATAGAAAGAACCTGGAAGCAACCATACTGTCCATCAAAAGAGGACTGGTTTAAAAAAATGTGGTGAATATGCATGATGGAATACTATGCAGCCATAAAAAAGAACAAAATCATGAATTTTGCAGCAACCTGGATTTAACTGAGTCTATAATAATGAGTGATCTCTCACAGAAACAAAGATCTGAATATCACATGTATGTTCTCACTCATATAGTG
>CAUYQG010075217.1:0-42101 GCA_963574415.1 Tarsius wallacei | reverse complement strand
TTTTTTTTTTTTGAGTTGGAGTCTCATTCTGTCACCCAGACTGGAGTGCAGTGGCACGCTCCCGGCCACCGCAGCCTCGAACTGCTAGGCTCCAGCGATCCTTCCGCCTCAGCCTTCCAAGTAGCTGAAACTACAGGTGTGCGCTACCACACCTGGGTAATTTTTTAAAAATTTATTTATTGTAGAGATGAGGTCTCGCCAAGTTGCCCAGGTGGGTCTCGAACCCGCGGGCTCAGGCAATCCACTCACCTCAGCTTCCCAAAGCTCTGGGATTACAGGCTGAGCCACCGAGCCTGGTTGGGCTGCCTTTTTAATAACCCAGAGCGAGTGGGTGGTACCTGATGGTCAAGGGAATTGTTTTTCAAACACCATCTATTTTAAAACCTAAAAATGGTATCTGAGATCTTTTTCAGACTTAGTACTGTGGCAGATCTAAACTTCTGCTGAGGCTCAGAGCACCAGGACATTCTCTGCCAGTCACAGGACCCCAGGAAGCCAACTTCAACACCTCCCAATGACATCAACAACCAATCAACAACCCCCATCTCTCTGCCCATCAAATTTCCTTGAAAAAAACCTTACCTTCCAAATCTTTGAGGAGGCAGATTTGAGAGATTTTTCTCCTGCTTACTGTTTTGCAATATTAAACTTTTCTCCATCATAATGGCCATGTGAGTTTTGGGTTTTCTAGGCAGCAAGGATAAGCACCTGCTTCAGCTGTAACAGTACAGTTGTGGAAAAGAGGAACCACTCATACACTGTTGGTAGGATTGTAAACTAGTTCAACCTCTATGGAAATCAGTATGGAGATTTCTCAAAGAACTAAAAATAGAATTACCGTCTGACTCAGCATTCCTACTATTAAGGATCTACCCAAGGAAAAATAAATCATTATATAAAAAATATAACTGTACTCATGTGTTCATTGCAGCAATATTATGGAAGCAATAGCAAAATTATGGAACCAACCCAAGTGCCTAGCAATGATTGGCTGGATTAAAAAAAATGTGGTACATATACACCATGGAATACTATTCAGTGATAAGAAAGAAAAAAAGCATATTCTTTGCAGCAATATGGATGGAGCTGGAGAACATTATACTAAGTGAAGTAACTCAGAAACAGAAAACCAAACATCACACATTTTCACTTATATGCGGGAGCTAAATGGCCAAAATAATGGAAATAATAGACACTGGAGACACTGAAAAGAGAGGAGGGATGGAGAAAGATAGGGTTCAGAAATTAACTATTGGATATAATGTTCAGTATCTAGGGATTGAGTCACCTGAACCCAATCTCTACCACTACACAGTATGTCCATGTGACAAAAATACACTTATACCCCTGAATCGAAAATAAATTAAATTTATATTTAAACTGGGAATATACCCTGAAGAACTCAAATCACTTTATAAAAAAGATACCTGCACTCGGATGTTTACTGCAGCATTGTTCACAATAGCAAGAACCTGGAAGCAACCTTGCTGTCCATCAAAAGAGGACTGGATTAAAAAAATGTGGTACATATACACAATGGAACACTATGCAGCCATAAGAAAGAACGAAATCATAAATTTCGCAGCAACCTTGATGGAACTAGAGTCTATAATACTGAGTGACCTCTCACAGAAACAAAAAACTGAGTATCACATATTCTCACTCATATAGTAGACCTTGATCACCCAACGTATTACCACAAGAAAATGACTGACAGTGGTGGGAAACTATGGGGCGGGGAGGGATAGGGGAAGGGATTAATGGTAGTAAATACCTGTCTGGGGAATGGGGGGACACTTCTTATCAACAAGGGTGCCTGAACGAGGCATATTTGTGTACCTAACCCTTAACTATACCCCACAATATTATAATAAAAAATATTGAATAATGAAAAAAATAAAAAATAAAAAATAAAAGGTGAAGAGGTAATTCTAGGCTAAGGATCGCCTTGTGCAAAGGTTCAAAGGTGGCAAACTTACATGAGTTTTCTGAGATTGGCAAGCAGTTTGATATAACTGAAACATGGAGTATGTAAGTAAGTGAGAGCCATTGTTAGAATTTACATAAGGTTAGAGGAAGTTCATGGGAACAATGAATGCCAACCTAAACTGCAATACTTTATTTAATAGGTTTCCCAGAGAATATACCCTGAAGAACTCAAATCACTCTATAAAAAAGATACCTGCACATGTATGTTTATCGCAGCATTGTTCACAATAGCAAGAACCTGGAGCCAACCATGCTGTCCATCAAAAGAGGAGTGGATTAAAAAATGTGATACATATACACGATGGAATACTATGCAGCCATAAAAAAGAACGAAATCATGAATTTCGCAGCAACCTGGATGGAACTAGAGTCTATAATACTGAGTGATCTCTTACAGAAACAAAGATCTGAGTATCACGTGTTCTCACTCATATAGTGGACCTTGAACATCTATCATAACGCTATAAGAAAAGGATTGAACATCTATCATAACACTATAAGAAAAGTGGGAAACTATGGGGGGGTAGGGAGGGGAAGGGAGGTGGGATTAACGGTAATCAATATCTGTCTGGGGACGGGGAGACACCCCTTATCCACAAGGGTGCCTGAACGATGCATATTTATATACCTAACCCTTAACTGTACCCCACAATTTTAAAATAAAAAATATGTTGAAAAAAAGAAAATGAATTTCCCACCAAGCAGCCGCTCCCAATGGATTAGATTAGGCACCCAAGATTTAATCTTTTTGCCATCCATGGCCTCAGATAATAGCAGTTCCTAAATAAATGGGTAAATTTATCTTTTTTAAATTAAAAAAAAAGATTACTCAGATTACATAAAAAGCAAGCACATTAATAAAACAAAGCACAAAAAAACCAAGATAGAGATTTGGATTATCAGAAAGTATAAGGCAAAAGTAAAAGCAAAACTCAAAAGTAATATGAAATACATATTAATGCAGATAGTATAATAATATATCTGGAAAAAATCAAAGGAAATTTATAAATAAATTCAATATAAGACCAATAAGAATGTCAGTATAATCACAATAATTTTTATATGTCAGCAATAATCATATAAAAATAAAATGAAGAAGTACCTTTTATACAATCATAACAAAATAACAACAAAATACACAGAAATTAACTTAAGATATATGCATAGTTTGTATGAGGAAAGCTGTAACTCAACCGGGAAACATGAAAAAATGCAAATAAATGTAGAGAAATACATTTTTGTGGTATAATAGTCAGCATTATCAACATGTAACTGCTCCCTAAATTAACCAATAAATTCAACAATATTTTTTAAAATCTCAATAATATGATGCTTTAGAAACTTGACTAAATGACTCTGATATTCATGACAAATAAACATGGATTACATAGAACAATTTTTAGATGAATAACAGAAGCAATTATACTACAAATATTAAAGTATATTATAAAATTATAGTCATTGAAAGAATGTAGTCTTGCTAGAAAGACACACTTCAAAGGAACAAGACTTGTGGTATTTTAGATTGGTTGGTGCAATGGATTAAATCATGTCTTCTCAAAATTTATATGTTAAAAATTTTAACCACCAATACCTTAGAATGTGACTTTATTTGAATATAGAATCATTGCAGATTTTAGTTAAGTCAGGATGAGGTCATAATAGAGAAGGGTGAGCTCCTAATCTGATGTGACTTTAGTCCTTTCAAGAAGGGGAAATTGAGACACAGATATGCACACAGGGAGAATGCCATGTGAATATGAAGGTAGAGGTAAGTGCTATGGTTGGAAAGTTTATTTCTTCTTCAAAATTCATGTTGAAATTTAATATTCAGGACAATAGTATTGAGAGTGTAGCCTTTGAGTGGTGATTGTGTTGTGAGGGCTTCTCCCATGGAAATTGGATTAGGTGCCCTTATAAAAGGACTTCTTAGAAGATTACCTCTTTTTGTCCTTCCTCCCTCTGCCATGTAGAGGACACAGTGCTCTTTTCCTCCAGAGAATGCAGTGTTCAAGATGCCATCTCAGAAGCAGAAATCAGCCTTCACTTAACATGAACCTGCCAGCACCTTGATTTTGGATTTCCCAGCTCAAGAACTGTGAGAAATAAATTCCTGTTCTTTAAAAATCACCCACTCTTGTACTGCATTATAGCAGGACCAAATGAACTAAGACAATTGCGGTGATGCTTCAACAGCCAAACAAAGATTGCCATCAAACCATCAGAAGCTGGGATAGAGGCATAGAATAGATTCTTTCTCATAGTCCTCAAAAAAAAAGTAACCAACTCTGCTGGTACCATAATCTTGAACTTCTAGCCTCCAGAACTGTGAGGAAATACATTTCTGTTATTTAGGCTAACAAATTTGTGGTACTTTGTTAAGTAAGCCTTAAGCAACTAATGCAATTTTGGAAGAATAAACCATCTATAGTGTTGAGATAACTAGCCAGTCATTTGGGGAAATAAATTGGATATCTATCTCACTCCTCATACCAAATTTAATTATAGCATATTCAATGCTAAATGATTTTTAAAAGTATTGAAAACATATTGGTGAGTATATTTTAGAATCCCATAGTAAAGAAATTTTTGTAGCATTATACAAATTTCAACATTGCAAAAGACTATTTTCTTTCCTTCTAAAGCAGTAAAAAATTTGAATATTGATAACATAAAGCATTGAACAAGGTTTTTGCAAATGGCACTTTAATACATAGGAGACATTTTCTGTCTAATTAAATACAAATTATACATATATCTTTTTAGTTCAATAAGCACACACATATGTACACATTTTTTGGCTCAGTAAATCTATGAAGAATTTATTATATCTACACACACACACATATATATCTACACACACACGTGTGTGTGTGTTCATGCAGCATTATTTTTAATAAAGAAAATCAGAAACAAACTAAAAGTTCATTAGTTGAGATTGGGTAAATAAATTAGTTTCATTTCTAAAATCGAATTTTCTTCATCCAGTAAACATTTGATGCATATCTATTTAACAACATAGAAAGATCTCCATGACAAATCATGAAGTAAAAAAAAAAAAAGCAGATTTAAAAATGCATGGATATGCCAGGCTCTGTGGATCCTCCCTGTAATCCCAACATTTTGGGAGGCCAAGGTGAGAGGACTGCTTGAGCTCAGTAGTTCCAGATCAGCCTAGGCAACATAGCAAGATGTTATCTCTACAAGAAAATTTAAAAAATTAGCCAGGTATGGTGGTGCATGCCTGTAGCTCAAGCTACGCAGGAGTATGAAGCAGAAGAATTCCCTAGTGGTGGAGGCTGCAGTTAGTCATGATTGTGCCATTGCACTCCATTCTGGGCGACAGAGGGAAACTCAGACTCAAAAAAAAAATACATTTATAGTATGATCTTACGTATGCCCTCTTTGCATACAAAAGAAAACTAGTCATCTGAAGTCTACAAAAATAATCAACAAAATTATAATATTCAACACAGATATATTAGTGGTAGAATTTAAGATGACTTTTAATTTAATTTTTATACTTTTTTGTATTAGTTGAAATTCCAACATTAGTGCCCATTTATAATAATTCTTAAGTTAGTTCCATTATAAATTAAATTATAAATAAACATATGTTTGAAATATTTATTTTCCCCAATAATTCTATTTTATGGATATATCTTAAATAGTCAGAGATACACCCATAGGTTTACAAGCAAGGATAATATCTGTTTATAATTTTGAAAATTAGGAAATACCAAAAATATATAACAGCATGGAATTTGTAACATAAATTATGCCATATACAAGTAAATATTCAACAGCATAGTATTGTATAGACAGACATACTGTATGACTGAAATTTTGTGGGAAAGCATGGATAAATGTACAAATACTTAGAAAAAAAAAATCACAGGAAGATATATACCAAAATATCAAGTATCAAGTGCTTTTATTTCTCAGGGATAGAATTACATTACTTATATTTCTTTATAATTCTTTATGGGTATTACATATAACAATATAAAATATATAGTATGGACAGATTTACTTTATTTACAGTGCTGATATATATGTGTATATTCAAACAAACAAATACAATTTACATATTTTATGAAAAAAACAAGCTTGAGAGCAAATATTCTTTTTCCTTTCTTTCTTTTGCCACGTGTCGTTCGTGTAGAAGCAGCTCTTTCTGGGCTCTTTTACCCAGAGTTCACTAAGAATGCCCCTGTATGCAACAGGAATCAAAGAAGTGTACCATCAAGGTGACAGCCGTTTCTGAGAAAAGAATCTCTATCTTCATCCTTCCTTGTTCCTCCCCCTTTTCTTATTTTCGTACTTTTGGAGGTTAGAGATTTTAATTGTATGACTTGTGGAATGCAGCTTTTCTTCCAACAGCTGTGTTTATGGTATATAATCTATTAGCTGCTTATATGCCAACATTTAAAAGCATTCTGATGGATAATACTCAGCAAGGGATTAATCTTTTCCAGCATCACCCTCTTGACCTGCAAATGTACATTAGCAGGGGGTATAATGCCTGCTCTGACATTTGTTTGCAATGTATCCAAACACATTCTGGGATGCACATTCAGGTTTACTGGCATTGATACAGATCGGCGAGTCAGCACTAAGACATATAGTTTCCATATGCCAGGGTTAAGGGAGCTAGGACTTGTTGAGCCTTTCCATTGAGCTTTGCAATGTGTATTTTCAAGTAGTTCCTTCCCCTTGGTTTACTCTGTGCTTATCAACCATACTACCTCAAGTACAGTGGAGGCCTGAAGGTAAATAAAATGAACTACAAACAGGTTTTGATTTCCTCTCCTGTGTTCTCTGCACATCATTTGGTAGGACCACCCTGAAAAATAGGCAAGCAGAAGTCTGCCTTTGGAAAACTTCCCCACTTCTCCACCTACTGGCTTCTTCTACAATATCTAAAATTTTAGCTTCAAATCCTAGCTTTACCATCTACTTTTTGTAGGAACTTGAGTAGATTGCTTAATGTCTGATGTGCTATAATGGGTATGAAGCTACCTATATCACAGGGATTTGGGGAAGATAAAATAAATCATACATGTGAACCAGAATAGACGTGGAGCAAAAGAATTACTCAAAACATGTTTATAGAAACAAACTAATATTTTATACTTTGACTGATTATTTTGAGTCATAAAGGAGTGTTTTATTGTTATTGTTTCTGATTTCTTTGTTAAGATAAAACTCTTGTTAGGAGAAGCAGTACCATTTGCTGGAAATAGTTGACATTTAATTCAGGTTACTTGGTAGCTCCCTGAAATTAATAAGACCCCCTGGGGAAGGATCACAAAATACGTGCATGAGAGGGTCAAGGAACCAAAGTATTTCACTAGTGAATGGATTTGATCCTTTGCCATCAATTGTCACCTCTCAGCTTGGGTAATTTTTTCACTAATGTTTCTTCTGCCAAGTATAAGCAAAATTTCCTCTGAAAAACAGTTCACATACTATTTGATTTATAGTTGTCTAATCTCCCAGCTTTTAAGTAATTTTCCTTCTTTTTTTTAAATAATTAAAAAATGCAATAGAAGCAATGCTAACAATTTAGGCTAAAATGTAATAATTTTTCCTACTCTTAGTCAGTTTTGGAATCTGAGCTTGACTTTCCTCGTAATGAGACAGAAAGGGGAATGGAAAAAGCATAGACCTTGAGATCATTCAGATCTTGGGTCAAATCTTGCTCTGCCATCTTAATAGGTGAGTGCGTGCTTTGGGAAAAGTCACTTAACCTTCATAGTCTTGGTTCCTCATCTGTTTAATGGAAATAATACTTACTTCAGAGCATTGTAGTAAGGAATAGATAAGATATGAAGAAAAGTATCTATCACCGTTTGATAAGTAGGCAGGAATAAAATGGTTGTCATTATAATTGTCATTATTGTTATCTTATTATGTCTCTAGCTACTGTCATATCCATATTCAGTGAAAATGCTTTGACAGGGAGAAGGACTAATATAGGCTGGTCATGAAGAAGAGTATACACTGAAGTAGTGGTCTAAAGTGGTAACCAGTTTATTAGGTGAACTATAAATAGTTATGAATGTTAGATATTATTTTTCTGGTCAAAGAACATTTCAAATTGTGATTCGTGGTTTGAAAAGGACTACTATTTTAACGCTGGTCATGTGAACATGCGTCAATGCCCTCCAGCTGAAGAACACTAGGGAGACACCTCTAGCTGAACAAAGTTGTGTTTATGAGCTTATTCCCATAAGGGAAAACATATCATGGACACCCTTGGGACCTCTGAGAATGATGGTGTTAGAAAATACTTCTGAGACTTGAGCTTGTATTAGGTGACTTGGGGGCAAATCCAAGGAAACAGGAATTTCACTGGATTGGATTCTTCCAGGAAGCAGGAATATTTCTATTATTGTGTATCTTAATAAATCTTATCCTAGACAGTGGGAGGAATAAAACCAGCCTTAAGCAGCAGTCACTTGTAGCAGCCAGGGTAGGAAGACATACAGTTATGGGTATGGCTCAGTGTTTTGTGAAAATTCTTCTTTTTGTCCTGATCCATCATGGTCACAGAGTGGCCATGTCTGGTGTTGATGTTGTGTGAAATTGTTGAGATTCAACAGAAAAACACCACGGTCTGTGAGTGCTGAGTCACCTCTTCGAAATACCAACATAGTGTTGGGCAGGTTCTAGCTGTCAAGGACTGCTTTTCTTTCTTAGCTTCTCATTCTCAAAGGAGAACACAAGGCAAAAAAGGATCCCTAACAAATTACTTCAAGGAAGAATTGTACCAACACCAGGATTTCCCAAACTTCATTCAGTGTCAAGTTATATAATTACCTAATATTTCGAGCTACTTTCTTTTTAAATTAAATGAATATATTTTATTTTAAAAACTTTATATCATTACTTTTAAGTGGATGTTAGTATTACTCAAAATAGGAGGCAAATATAAAAATAAAATAAGATGACAATAAAATAAATTCTAGCTGGACGGCTTTGCCCATTGAAGACTCTGAGGCCAAAATCTTGAACATGTAGAGAGATGTGAAAATATTGCCAAACTGAAACTTTGGGTTTAATATAATTTGAAGAACTGAAAAAGAAATAAAAAGGAAATAAATGTACTACTGTGATAACCAATGCCATATAGTACCAAGTTTGCATAACCTCTAAAATAATGGCAATCACTACTTCTTTGCTACTATTGTACACCTCTCATAATTTCGGAAACACCATTCTGTTCATTCTTGACAATGTGACTAGCTCTCTTAGTCTAAAATATCCAGAAAAATATTCCCTCTTTTGGTAATTCATTCCAGCTGCCTTATTGAAAACAGTGTGCCTATGTGACTTGAAACTGTAAGAAAGAGAGTTCTCCAATTTACTTTATTAACTGTTCAACACAGGTTGTTTGGCGCAGAGAGGGAAGAACGTTGTGTACTGTGTGACAATTTACATAAAACCTAGATTTAATAAACATCATCTTGCAAGAGCTCTTTCTTTGTTTACAATTGCCCATGCTTCCTTTCATTTCTAAAACAGCAAGATCAAATATTGCAGAAGCAAGAAAACTTAGCCAAAAAACAGGACATTTGGGTCTCTCTCTTTCATAACTCTGTGACACTGGGCACCTCACTTACCTTCATATTTCTCATCATTAAGTTAATAGATAAGGTTCAAATCAACTCAGATAATTGTTGAAAGGATGAAACAAAATGATAGACTGAGTAATAATATTATTTTCAAACAAGAATCAAAAGTCCCCAGTAGATACTTCAGGCAGTAGATACTTTAGGTTTATAGCCCTAAAATTCTTTCTTTCTATGAAAACCTCTGTATAGCAGTTTTGATCACACAATAGTTAATCTTAAGCATGTAACTTTCCATGATCATCTAAATGCTAGTTGTGGATTGAATGCTAAGTTGTTTTCCTTTCTTTTGAACTTTGAAGGCCTTTTTTCCAGATGGTGTCATGTGGCACACTGCTTGTGTTGTAGTGCCTGATGACTTTGAAAGCTCATTCCATCAGAGATGCCTCACCACCCCACCAGGGACCCAGAATAGCCAGCCTTCCCATATGTTCCTTGTCCCTGCACTCTTAAGTTCTTTTGCTGCCTTGCCTGCATAACAAATATAAATATGGTTCTGGACCTGGATTTCTCCCAGATGAGCAGACTTCAAAGTAAGTGTGAGCTCTCCAGGAGAAGGCTTTTCCTTTGTCCATCTGTCTGGTCATTTCCAGCTATCTGGTTGCCTTGGTGATCGTGTGATTAAAGGAAGTGGCAAAGGTGGTGAGGAATGGGAGAATCCAAAGAGATTTGTGATTACAGAGCTGAAAAAGAGTGAAGGAAGCAAGACAAAATTAAATTTTCCATCTGGAACAACAAATTAGGTTGAGAATGACAAATTTAGTGCAAGCAGGTTAGCAATGACATGGCACCAACACGTATACTGTAACTTTGCATGTCATTATTTAACATGCTAATAGATCACTATTATATGCTCATTACTGGTGGCAGCATCACACCGAAAAGTAGATCATTATTTACTTGAGGGCTACATCAGTGACTGAGGAGGATTGTATAATACAGCAGCTACCCTAGGTTTTTCCATAAAGGAAATGAAACAAAAATTGTTTTTATATTTGTGTGTAAGTAGAACTTGAGATACAATGGACCAAGGTCGAATTGTCTTCCATTTTTTTGTATAGGGGATTTAATTCATTCCCTGCCCAAGTATACAAAATTTACCTGCATTACTCTTTCAGTTGTACTTTTTCCCTTTCTTTTTATCTTTCTTTTTATTTCTTTTTCCATTTTTGCCTCATTCTAATAGTGTCTTCCTTCCAGCCTAAGGAATATTTTCCCATAAATGCTATACTTTACTTTTCTGTTAATTTTTAAATTGATACATAATGATTGAACATATTTCTGGGATATATGTGATATTTTGATACATACATACAATGCGTAGTGATCAAGTCAGGGTCATTGGGATGTTAATTACCTAAAATACTTATCAATTCTTTGTGTTGAGAGCATTCTAAATCTTTCTTCTATTTTTAAATTTCAGTAAATTATTAACTATAGTCACTCTACTGTGCATTGTAACAAAAGAACTTTTCAACAATCTTCACGTATTTATTAAATACCTACTAGGTCTCAGTATATTTACTTGGTATATACTTTATATACTCAGTATATAAAGCCTGTCAATTGATCCCAATTTGGGGAGTACAAGTCCAGCTATGCAGTTCTAACTATGGCTTTTAAAACTAAGCCACCTTTCCTCAGAGCACTGCACATGATGTCATCATAATGATGGCCTGCTTTAATGTGATAATGACGCTTGGTGGGAGAAAGCACAAAGAGCAAAAAGTAACAGGTGATAGAAAGAAAGGCTCATCAGACTGTGACCTTCTTGTAAGCAAGGCACATGAGCCTTTTCATGATGTGCCATTTTGTAGCAAGGTGCCTGGCACATAAAAAATGCTCGATAAATCATGCTTACAGAAAGACAGCCATTCGCACTCCATGAAAGACATTCACTAACACTTTGTAAATTGGATACATGGATAAATGAATGGAAAAGGAGGGATTAGTGTTACTACTGTCTTAAGGGTGGCAGAGGAGGAAGAAAATCCATATGTAAGTGAACCAGCGTAGTCCAAACCTGTGTTTCTCACAGGTCAACTATATATTTGAGTATAACAAACTGCAGTTATTATCAAAGGAATCCCATCATCCTCTTTTTTTTACTCTTCATTGTCTTGAGAAAATTCAGTCCTGAGAAAAATGGACTTGTCTAGAAAATAATTTTTAGAATAATATTTCCTTTTAGAGTTTTCATATTATCTCCTGTCAGAAGAACACAAGTCAAAGATTTGCTACAAGAACTGAGGCTCCAGTAGGACTGATTGTATAGAATTGCCACGACCATTAGAGGCTTTAAGCTCAAAATCAGAGTTCAAGAAATTCTTTGTTAAGCAATGTCTAATAATTTCCATTAAGTCACTTAATTTTGGAATTTGCTTTAGGAAGATAAAGTAGAAAAATCAAATATGGTATTATAAAGTCCATATCAATTTGGAATATTAACTGACTTATAATTTTTTTCCCTTACATTGGCCATTTTATTTTAATATGTTTGCAGGGATATATAACCATTTCTATATTTTTATTTTTCTGACTTCATAATCAAGATCATCCCCACAGAAAAATTTGTTTGGTGTTTGTTCATCTAAATGCTTATTGATATTGCTGCTATAAAATCTTAATAGAAATACTTTATGATTTTATTTTTAAAGGAAATATGTGCCCAAAAACCCAATGATTAGTGGCTTATAAAAATTTTTAAAAATATGTTGTTCAGTTTGAAAAATGTAAATCTTATGTGACTTCCTGTAGAATTACTGACAAAACTTTCTGCTAAAATTGTGAATAGAAACCTTTGTTGTTGCTGTTGCCATAAGAATTTAGTGAAGGTTTAGCCACATTTTTTAAAAAACTCTTTTTTACTGAGAAACTATTAAAAATATATATATATATGTATATATATATATATATATATAATCTTTCTTATTGAGTAACAAGGAAACAATATGTAGTCTTCTTTAGTAGTCTTCTTTAGCTATGCTGACAAATACTATTGGGGCATGTTAATTCACTTCTCAATATATGGGCAGAGTCAATGGTAAAACTTGACTGTAGAAAGCTTGCCCTGCTGGTGAGGTAGATTAGAGGTGCACATCTGTTCCCTACTTCTACGTGGAATTCTTGCCAACAGATTGTATTTGATAGATGATCTAAATAGCTCATTATTTATTGTATTCTTTTGGAGGATAATAGGAAAAATAGGTCTAAAGTAATCATTAGAGAAATTTAGGCTCATTTATTATTTGTTTTCACACAACCGCTTCAGTGAGCTCAACCTAACAGCTCTGCGTCCCCCAACTTTCTTGATTTTGGTAAAACCTAAAACCTGTTTTAGCTGAGGTACTTTTTAACCATTTTTACTTCTCAATCTATTTGACATTTAAAGAAAACATAGTCTATATATTTTGTCTTTATTTCACTTAACTCATTTATACAGTATTTTGTAAAGTAAGTTAATGTCCGGAAATATGTTGGATTTATCATTTTTAAATATAGAAAAATCTCACTTTGTCACAAATAAATTAATAACCCTAGGAAGTTTAACTTTTACTCTAAATTATAAAATAATAATCATTGCAGATTTCCAATATGAAAGGATTTGATTATAATATTTTGCCTCTGATAGGTATTAGAAAGATTATCAAATATAAAGCACTAGGCAAAGATGATTGGTTAATTTAAGTGTAGCATATATATTTCTTAAGTTATATGTATCTTCTCTCTTCTTTCTTTTGTTTTTCTTTTATATCTTCTTCTCTTTATATATACTATTTATATAATCAATATATAGACTAACACTAATCACTGAAGGCTATGTTTATCTTTGAGATGGACCATATCTAACATGGTTACAAAATCATTTCTGATACCCTGAATTTGGATAGAGAAAATTCTCTTTAAAACTCACTAAGGACATGGATCAGTGAGTATCCAATATGAAAAATAGAAATCACTCTACATATTTCATCAGAACTTTACTATGGGACTCAATTATACCCATTTTAGGAGGGGCTTGTAGGAAAAGCTGGGGGTCACCCTCTGAGAAAAGGTTGCCACCCCTGTGGAACTGGTACCTTCAAGCCTATGCAGTGGAGCTGGTTCTGAAGCATGAAAGGCCAGAAGGAAGGGCCATTGCTCATGCAACTCAGGAGGTTCTAAGTGAAAAAAAAAAAAGGATCAAATTCCTTCCCCCATCCTCCTGCCTTCAAACCATCGTCTAGTGTTTCTTCTTAACTAAACTTAAATGAGAAATAGAATTTTTAGAATCCTATTCTCAGCATCACAAAGTAGAGAAGAGAGTTGGGGCTGGTAATAGCAGAGTAACTGAAATAGGAAGCAAGTATCTAAAGCACCTTAGCTATCGATCTGTTTTGTAACACAAATAATTACTCTTCATAAATAATTTAGGTTACATTTCTTTTTTTAAAAAATAGGTTTTCTTAGATTCTCACATCATTTTGTCTTAGCACCATGTACTGAACCCCAAATCCAAGTCGCTACCCTTTGGTCTCTTGCTACGCCCAGGCTCTTTACTTCTGAGATACATATTCCTAATTAAACATAGCACGTAGTTTAGCCATGAAAACAAAAACACAGTATTACCCAAAACACTCACTCTCAGTATGATCCGAATAATCTTTCAGCAATAAGTAGTTAAAGCATAGGTTAAGAAATGTAAAGTGTGGACTTCCCAACATAACCCGGTGCTGTAGGATTTTCAGTCACATACAAAGCCCCATTTCCTGCCTAAGTGATGGCATTCAGCCAAGGAACAAGCCAGGCTTATCACCTGGATGCCCTATGGAATTAGTCAGGAGGCAGTCTCATCTTTCATCACTTTTTCCTTCTTTGGGCTTCAAGCAATTTAAAGACTACCTCCTTTGTTATTAAAGGAATCCCTTACTGTTTTTCTTCAATATACGTGCATAACATAGTATGCACATGCATGCTTAGATATCGAAAGTAAATTGACCTTCCTGAATAGTTAATCGCTCAAGATAACAAAATAATCAAGTTCTGATTTTGTAAATTTGTGTTCTTTAGATGGTAAACTTTGCAGGTGTAAGGACCAAATGGTAAGTTAAAAATAAAAATGCATAGAGTATACAGCAATTGTTATAAGTTAACAGCAAAGGCAGTTAGCTAGGGTTAAAGTAAAGGTGTTTTAAATATAATCTCAAGAGATCCTAACTTTTATTCTGTTATTATCAGTCCCAATTCTCTGCTTTGTAATGCTAACAATGGGATTCTAAAAACTGTGTTTCCCATTTGTATGTTTAGTTAGGAAGGAACACTAGAAGAGATCCCAACTCTGCCACTTACTGGCCAAAGATCTATACTTAACTGAGCCTTCATTTCTTCATTAGTAATACTATTAGTATCTACTTCATACAGTTGTGAAGCTTGAATGAAATTGGGTATGCAAAGGAATTTAGCCTAAGACCTGGCATATAATAAATGCTTACAAATACTAAAGATTGAGAAAAATCCTGGGCTATGTAAACATTCTAGTTCTTTAATTAAATGCAGTGCAATGCCTCTACTTTCTTTCAGTTTATATAAAACAGACAAGAACTAAAATCCAGTTTTATTTCTGCCATAAGCTCACAAAATGGTGGTTATTTGCTCCCTGAAGCTTGTTTTGTTGTTGTTGCTGTTTTTATTTTATTTTATTTAAAGTGCCTTTCAAATTATTTCAAAGCCATTTCAGAGACTATTTCTCTATCTCAGTTTTCCCCCTTTAGGAGAAATTTAGGACAGGTAGATGCTGGGGAGAGGGAAATCTGGAAGACAGTGGGACAAGATTCCAAGAGTCCACTTGACTTAACTATGCCAATCTGTATTACACAATATTCTACCCTCTTCCTCCACAAACTGTCTGATCTCCAAATGGTGAGATAGCAGATAAAAACAAGCCCAATTTCCTTTAGGGAGCCCATTATTTTATTTAATCCTACCCTCCCCCTTTACTTGTTCATTAAATCCGAATCTGGCATACAAGTTGTTCTGGATACTATAGAAACAGGCTTCTTTGGGAACCTGAGGATACTACTTAGTGAATAAAAGTTAAGACACAATTTAAAAGTTAACGAATTTGGAATTTTGACTTGAGTCTTTGGTTCAGTTATATTTGTTCTGGGTATAATAAAACACTTAGAGGCTAATGTAGAAGGACATTTTCATGGGGCCTACTGAACTGCGCACACCTATTACCTGCACCCCCAGCATTTTCAAAGCCAGTACATCTTTTAAAACTCAACTCAAAATTCTCCTCCTACTGTGACCAGTTTTGTAATCCCTGTGACTTCCTCTAAGTATAGGCCTCTGTCACAATCTTCTGGGCTCACTCTTTCACATCTGCTTTCCCCATGGAACCATGAGTTACTTGAAGGCAGCTTGATACCTCATTGACCTTAGTGCTCTAGAGCCTATCTGTGCCTTCCATAGAAGGTGTTCCACAAATACTGTATTAATAAATGAATGGGCTCAGTTCAAAAGGCTGAATGTAAAGTCTGACACAGGACTGGGAATAGGGATAATAAGGAACAACAGAATTGAAAAGCATATTGCCTAGTTGGATAAAAAGAACTATAGAGCTGAATTGAGTATAAATAGAGATGGAGATTAGAATGTCTGTGAGGACAAGTTGATAGAATCTCAATTTTTAATTAGGAAAGCTTTTTTTCTGACTGCGATAACATTCAGTGCTTAAGTGAAGGTCAAAGTGATTACAGAATTGTTATAATACGTTATGAAGGAAATGGAAAGTTGTTTGGACTAATTAAGCAACTTTCAATTTTGACCATGCGTTGCAGATTAAAATTTCTTGCAAGATAGCAATGGAGTAAATTAAAATATAAACAAAATCTTTTAAAAACTATATACATTTATATTATATGCAATGTATGGTATACCTGATGTTATCTAAAGAATGAGTACACCAAGTAGAGTGATGGGATTATATGGAATTATAAAAATTTCTTGTATAGTTAGAATCAATTTGGAAGAAAATGTAATACATTTCTTGTAAAATTCTGAATTTCTTGGCTAGGCCCTTTACAATGTGCCTAAACACACCTCCAAATCTACACATCTCAACAACCTCATTTCCTTCCATTTTTCTCCAGACCTCACTGAAGACTTCACCATTCCCCATCAGTCTTCTACATACATGTCCCTCTATCCCTGCCATCCTCAGTCTTTGCTCAAAAGCTAGCCCTTCTCTGGGGTCTTCCCTGGCAGCCCCAGAGTGATCTCTGTGCTCGAATAGTTAGTCATGTCATGTAATATATCCTCTGTCTCCACCACACACACACAAAAGTATATCCTTGAAATTAGGGATCATGGTATAGTTGTGCTTACATTTTTACCACCTCGCTCCATGCCTGTTACAGAGTAAGTATCTGATGGATAAGTCAATGTTAAGTAAGATGACAGAAATTTTAGAATTTAAAAAATCTAATTGAGGAAATGCAATTTTTAAAAATTTGAGTGTGAATGTGTTACATCACATGTGGGGGAAAAATAAGTAAGAGAAAAAAAATGAGGCCCCAGCAAACATCTGAAGCCTCAGAATCAGAGGGCAGGCCTGGGCTGCTTGCAATTTTTGCCACAACATAAATCTCACTAGGTGATAAACCCAAGGAGATGTACAACAGAGTTTTCACAAATCAACATTTTCTGCATACATGAAAGATCCATTTGGAGTTCAGGGATACCAGTTCAATACCTTTTCCCTCAATAACCATAGCAAGCAGAAGGTATTTAACTTCATGAATTATAAAATGACAAGAAACATTTCTGTATTGGTTGTGGATTCAATCCCACAACAGGTTCAAAAGTTCAGAAGCAGCTAATACCCCAATTTATCATGCTATCGGTTACTACAAGGGCAGCATTTTTAAATAATACATACTTTAAATTATTGAAGGTAAGCATCAACAGGTAAGAACACGATATTTGAAAGTATCCTCTTGTTTCCTAAAATGCTTCAGCACTTTTCAAATATTCCTCGGAGTAATAAATAATAAAACTACATACACTTTAATATTAGTGAATGGCTGCTTGTCATATTTTATTGTAAATAGATATTTTGGACTCCATTTTCTCTAAATGTAACAATTATAATAGAATGCTTATTGAATGCTTATTCAGTGTCTGGAAGAAACACTTTAAAAATATTAACTCAGTTTTTACAATCATATAATTTTATTTCTATTGTCAACCTTATTGTACAGATGAAAAATCTATAGATGAGGGAATACCAAAAACAACCTATTCTCATGTTTATCTCCAATCTTAGGCTTATTCTGTTGCCTTTATCTGGAAGGATTTCTCCTCTTCCAATTCACAATTCTATTCTATGTGCTCTTCAGGACAAATTTAAATCTTTCATGCAGTCTTCCCTAATTTTTCTAGCCCTAATCTGTCTCCTTCTCTGCAATTATTCATTTGTTCATTTATTAATTTATTGATACATCCATCCATCAAAACTTTACTAAATTTTGTTATGTGAAAGCCTATGAGAGTTCTCCAGAGATTTTGCACTGATGACTTGTGAATCTGCTTTACATAGTCGGTTTTATCTTCCTAATTAGATCATAAACTGCTTGAGGGTATGAACATAAACTCAATGCCTGAATGAGTTAGCAGATGACAAAGGATTAAGCTCTAAAGCAGGGTTCCTGAATCCCTGGGCCATGGACTGGACTGGTCCATGGCCTGTTAGGAACCGGGCTGCACAGCAGGAGGAGAGCTAGCGAAACTTCATCTGTATTTACAGCAGCACCCCATTGCTCTTAGAGCCTGAGTTACACTTTCTGTCAGATCAGCAGCAGTTTTAAATTCTCATAGGAGTGTGAACTCTGTTGTGAACTACGCATGCAAGGGATCTAGGTTGCACCCTCCTTATGAGACTCTAATGCCTGATGATCTGAGTTGGAGTTGAGGAGGAGATGCTATATATTTCATTTTATATATTGCAATGTAATCATAATAGAAATAAAATGCACAATAAATGCAGTGCACTTGAATTATCCAGAAACCATCCTCCTGCCCCATCCCTGACGCCAAGAAGGTTAGAGGCCGCTGCTCTAAAGGATAGCTTGGGTCAGGAAGTCCAAAAGAAAGTAGAGTAGGAGAATGAAGTGTTTGCAGAATTAGGAGAACTAGGAGAATTTTCTGTACTATTCAGTTCTTCAGAGTGATCTATAAAGATGAAGAAAAGACAAGCGTTTGGATGGAGTTAATTGGAGTTGTAAACTAAGTACTTAAAGAAGCAAATGACATTAAAAAGTGAGAAGAAGCCTGATACAGAATTATCAGGAAGGATCTTACCTATGACCTCCTGATGAGTATATGCTTACTTGTGGGTACACAACTCACCATTTTAAAAAGTAATAATAAGAAAAACCCTGTGGACCAAGCATGGAGCATCTGAGAGAAAAATTATGGTGGATGTTTACTGAATATTTCCTAAGTACTGGACACCATGTGTAATTTTATGTGTCAACTTGTCTGGGCCACAGGTGCTCAGATATTAGGTAAAACATTATTCTGGGTATGTCTGTGAGAGTGTTGTTGGATGAGATTAACATTTAAAACTATAGACTGAGTAGAGCAGAACATCCAGCCTAAAGTAAGTGGGCCTTATTCAATCAGTTAAAGACTTGAATAGAACAAAAAGGTTGACCCTCCTCTGAATAAGAATTCTTCCTGCTTGATAGCCATCAAATTGGGACATTGACTTTTTCTCTGCCTCTGGACTGAAACTGAAACATCAGCTCTTTCTGGGTCTCAAGGTTGCTTTCCTTAAGACTGGATCTACAACACCAGCCCTCTTGGGTTCCCAGCTTACTGACTCAAACTGCAGATTTTGGGATTGCCAGCCTCCATAATCATTCTAGCCAATTCCTTATTCTCTTTCATTATTTAGTTATTTACACACACACACACACACACACACACACACACACACACCACACACACACACCCTATTGTTCTGTTTCTCTGGAGAACTCTGACTAATACAGAGTAATATGAACTTTACACACAATTTGTCAGTTAACCTTGATACCACTCTATGAGGTTGGCCCTATTATTATGTTATTATATAATACAATTATGTAAATTATAATATAACATATAATATAATATTATAACATTATTAGTCCGACTCAGATGAGGAAACTGAAGTCTGATATTCTTTTTTTTTTTGAGTTGGAGTCTCACTCCAACGCCCAGACTGGAGTGCAGTGGCCGCTCCCGGCCACCTGGCCACCGCAGCCTCGACCTGCTGGGCTCCAGCGATCCTTCCGCCTCAGCCTTCCAAGTAGCTGGAACTACAGGCGTGTGCCACCACACCCCGCTAATTTTTTTGATTTATTGTAGAGATGAGGTCTTGCCAAGTTGCCCAGGTGGGTCTCGAACCCGCGGGCTCAGGCAATCCACTCACCTCAGCCTCCCAAGGCGTGGGATTACAGGCTGAGCCACCAAGCCCGGCTGAAGGCTGATATTCTTAAGTAACATCACAGTTGGGGCTGAGTGTCATGGCTCATACCTGTAAACCCAGCACTTTGGGAGGCAGAGGTGAGAGGATTGCCTGAACCTGAGGGTTTGAGCCTGGGCAACTTGGTGAGATCTCATCTCTACAATAAATCAAAAAAATTAGCTGGGCATGGTGGTGCATACCTGTAGTTATAGCTACTTGGAAGACTGAGGTGGAAAGATGCCTGAGCCCAGCGGGTCGAGGTTGCGTGACCATGAGCAGCATGCCACTGCACTCCAGACTGGGCAACAGAGTGAGACTCTGACTCAAAATATTTATTTTTGGGTGTCCCTCTGGAGTGATTGGCCATATGCATGTAACTCCCCACTCACCACATCTAATATGCAAGTCTTAAATTTTTAAAATATACACATCTAACAAAGTTGGCAAAAAAGCAAGAATTTGCTGGAATTCCCATGCCAGGTCCAAGGGTCTTATCTAAAATGTGTAACCTTCTACTACCTGAAAAGACATCTCTTGTGTCTAGAAATTGAGAGCAGTCATGGAGACCATGGAGACAAAAGCCAGGCTGTAGAGGGTTTAGGTGGTTGATGAGGAAATGAGGCAGCAGCATTAGATCTCTCACTCAAGTATTAGGCAGTAGAAAATAGAAGGGAATTGAGATGCAAATTATAAAAGGAAATAAGTTCAAAGGATAAAATTTTAATATAGTGGATCCTATAAATATTAGAAAATAAAAAGTTGCAGAGATAAGAGCCGAAAAAATTTTATGGTTCTCAAAGAAACTGCTACCTTCTTTTTTCTTTGGAAAAGAATAAAAGAATCCCAGTCATACCTCTGGTCTCTCAGCAAATGCCAGGTCACCCTCTGGGCCATTTAAATGTATCCTTCATTCCTAGCTGCCAGACAGAGCATTCCCTTGCTCTGCTGATGAACAAGGCTCTCTGACAGATATTGACCAAATATAGCTGCTTTTTTCTTTCATCACCATTCAATTTGCTTAAATAAAAAGTCCAATGAAAAATGACTTCCTCACATATATCTATGCTGCGTCTATCCTCTCCCGTTATTTTTGGATGTCCCTCTGGAGTGATTTGGTTATATGCATGTAACTCCCCATTCACCACATCTAATATGCAAGTCTTAAATTTTTAAAATTGCCTGGGCGGTCTATGGACAGTATAGAAACAGTGCAGGTCATCCGTTTGTGACTTTGAATCTGATACTCTGAATCCAAAGGAATTAGTCATCATATCCATCTCTATTGCATTTCATGTCTCCTTTTCCTCCCCGTCGTTCACCAGACAGTAATGTTCTCAGATCAAATATTCTCTATAAATCGAGAGAACATTTAGCTGATTTATGGGGCTTTTAGCTATTATATACTTACCTATTCAATAAAAGTAAGTACTTACATCACATGACACATATGCTACCTTCACAATATAAGATCTTTCCTTCAAGGGATTCAGGCATCAAATTGTAATGAGATTTCTTGTAGCTAATACATCACTTAAGGGCAAACTGACATGCTGAATCTATTTCATTTTTTTTTTTTTTTTCTTTTCATCAGTGGAATTCAGGTCACGGCATTCTCTATAAGATTCCTAAAATTATGAAGATATTTATTTTCTTTTTTTAAAAATGCAAACCTGTTGAATAAATGGGAGTGGGAATATTGGTTTTGCATTTAGGGTAAAAAAGGGCTACTGATTTGGTAATTTATTCAAAATTGTTGATTTCCAGAGCCAGGGCAGAGTAAATGCTGCCTTTCAATCCTTGCCATTGAAAAACCCTGAGGGCAAATATATGTTATACTGATCTTATTTTGGCGTATCAATCAAGTCAACAATTAATGAGCAAATATTTTCTTATAAAATACTTTGAGGTTATAAAGACGTATAAAACATAACCTAATAGTATATTACCTGAAAGTCCCATGAACTCAGGACTGCTCAATGTCTGCACTATTGACATTTTGGGACAGACAACTCTTTGCTGTAGGTGGCTATCCTGTGCACTGTAGAATGTTTAGCAGAGTTCCTGGCTTTTGACCCATCAGAGACCAGGAGCACTTTTCCTCAGTTGTGAGACTAAATAATGTCTTTAGACACTGCCAATAGTCCCCTGGAAGTCAAAGTCACCTCCCGTTGAGAACTACTTCTCTAACTGGACCCACCATCTTTTGACTTCAGCTCCATTGTGAATATAATTGTCGCAAGGTTCTAGAGTGTTCAGATCTAAGGGTAGAAGTTTTCTCTAAAGTAAAGCTATTTTATGACTCTGGAAAATATGGGAAGTGTTGCTGTTGTTCCCCGTTGCTATGCTACTTGGGGCTGAGAATATCAATGAATTACTAAAAGTGTTATTAAGCACTTTCAAGAGAGGAATTTTAGCAAACTGATTTCCTCTATTGTGGTTTATGAAGGTTCAAAAATTAAAGACTATCTGAATCAGAATTACAGCATAAGCAAAGCTGGTGGCTGATGCTTATGTACAACATTCTTTCCTTTTTGAGGGACCTAAAATCTACTTCTGGTTAGATATTTCTTTATTTTAAACCTAAGCAGTATTTATTGTCCATTATCTCATTGCAACTCTGACATTGTTTAAAGTGAATTTACTGTATCCCATTGCGAAATAAATCTGCTTTCCAATTTATCAATTTTTATCTATGGAGTCATCATTCTCTAAAGGTCTTAATCTGATTTGTCTGTATTCTTCTCCACCTCCAGAAGTTGTTAATCAGTTCCTATTGGTCAATTTGGTTCTCCCTTATCTATTGGTTCTTCTCTGTCAGTGTCACTTCGGTTGAACACTACCTCTCTACTCCCAAGGCTAACATTGCCTTTGGAAGAGGCTGAATTATTGCCACACTCCCTAAAACCTCTGAGCCTCAGTCTCTCCCTATCTCAGACTTTTCTGTGTGCTGCTCCTAAAATGCAGTCACCACATATGACTTTTCATAGTCTGCCACCCTCTTCAGTGACTTATATCAGGTCTCCTACTGAAACAAATACAAATTTCTTAGTGTGATATTCTGGGCTGTCCTGTTTGTGCCATTTTCCCTACCTCAACATGGTTCTTCTTCCTGGTTGACTGGACTCTTTCAATCCTTATTCACATTCTGGTCCTTTCACTCTCTGAAGCTTTTGGTTTCTGATCTGGAATGAATGTTCTTTCCTCTTTGCTGCAATCCCAGTTTATACAACTGAAAACAAATAATTACTATTTTTGAATAGCTACTGTCTGCCAAGTATGAAGTTAAGTGTTTTACATACGTTATGTCCGGTACTCTTATCCTCACTTCTAAAGCTATGAGAAGTTAAGGAAAGTGACCAAGGTCATGCAGCCAGGATATGGCAGAACCAGTATTAAAATACAATTTCTCCTGTCTGTAGTCCCTGAGTTCTTAACCATAAGGGCAGTATGTTACACAGTTACTCATGGTTTTGTATATTTGGTGTTAAGTGGGAGATAGGTGAACATGGGACAGAAAGGAGAGTTTGCTGGAATGACCTGACCTTTAAAAAAAGATGTCTGTAAATTATCTCTTCTCAAGAGTAAGCTTGACAATTCATGAGTTGTTCAACTGTGAAGAGAAACAGTCAGAGACTGTGACAAAGAGAAGCTGTAAATACACATATTATAAAGTTAAGAGCAAAGAATCCATGTACTATATCAGTTGACTGATAAGTAAGCCCAGAGGGCATATGAGTGACCAACCACTAGATAGGGTCAGGGAGGTCAGGAATGTAACCTAAAAAGAGGACAAAGAGATGGAGAGATTCTGACTCATAGAGTCACTGGAGGAAAAACACCATTTTCTAGAAATAAACAATTGATGATAAAAATGAGATCTCTACCTATATGATATGAAATTGAGTGTAGATATTGTCTTAAGTTGAATGTAATAAATTTTTATGTGAAAAACTATTTGTCATTTTAGTTCATATAATTTAAGTTATTATTAAGCCAGAAACATTGTAATGTGAGTGAACAAGAAATCTGAAAGGTACTTTGTAAGTGTACAAGGTAGGATTTCTTTTGATTGATTTTTCTGAGTTATCTATTATCCAATAAGCTTCTTACATAATTAGTGCTCAAAATGAGACACAGTTTGCTTATTGCTTGATTAATAATATTATATTAGACACTGTGGTTAAAGCAAAAATGGTTATAACACAACCTCTAGTCCCAAAGGAACTTAGAATCTAGTGGGTAATTAAGACCCACTGACAAGTAGGTATAACAATGCAGAATGTAAAATTTGCTATACGTGTTCTAAAAGGAATTTCAGAGATTTCAAGAAGAGGGCGCATTCAGTTTTCAAAATCAGGGACGATTTCTGGAAAAGGAGACATTTGAAGTGTGACTGAAACAAGGGTGCTGGATGGTGTAAACAGGAGATGAGGGAGAAGAAGACATTGTGGGTAGGGAGGACAATACAAGCAAAGGTATGGGAGTGGGAGTGGGAGTGGGGAGGTTTCTGGGGTCTTGCTCAATCAACAGCGATAGGCAGGGTAGAAAATTTCAGCCAATTTTCCTGAGCACCACCTATGTGTCAGACAATGTGGCACTGGCAAATTAAGGCAGAGCAGAGAGTTAAGATAGGAAAAGCTATTTGAGACCAGATCACGAGGAGCTTTGATTTTGACCCCCAGAGTTAGAGATTTTTACAAAACGTAGCCATTTAAAGTTTAAAGTTTTAGACAGGGACTCATGTTGCAGTATAACTAGAGTTATGTATTTTAGGTAGAAGAATCTCAAAGATGAATGACTACAGTAACCTAATCAGAGAGAACATCTAGGGGGTTACTATAAAGGTCCAGGACAAAGATAATACAGGAATGAAAAACAGATTTATAAGTGAGAATTTCAGCAGGGGAGATGGTCAGAATTTGGCAATTGATTTGTTAACATACATGTGTTGGCAATGGTTTATCCTTTGTAGTCTCATAAGCTAAATTTATCTGCTTTTCAAAACATGAGGAAACCCGATTAAACAGTTGTCTTCACCATTGTCTGTAACACTATTATACTAGAAAAGACTTGTTGGATAGATTTCAAGAGCAGTGTGGGTAGGCTATGATCTTTGGCTCCACAAGAAAACCGAAAGATTAAAATAAAGATTTTCTGGCAATCCAAAAAAGCTTTGGAGATGTTAGTTGTTTTTGCTATTTTAAGTCACAAACAAAACACAAAATTTAAAAGACTGACTCATCTAGACTAGTTACATTCTTGAAATTGTGTCAGTAGAATTGATATAACTTCTTTCCTACCTTCTCATCTTTATTTTAAATAGAAATTAATGCAAACAACAAAGATCTGTAACACTTATTTTTAGAATTAAAACTCAAATATTTTCAAGGGAAAATTAGCTTAAGGAATTTTCTCTGGCATACCGAATCCTGTGGATTGTAAGCATGAATAAATTTTTATTCTTTTTTTCTAACACAGCAAAAGTAACTAAAAACGTGCATCCTTAATGCCAACATTCTGAAAATGAGACTGATAGAAGTGACAATACTAGTGCAAATACTGTATCAATACAGTGCAAGCACACTGAACGTCAGCCAGCTGAAAGCAAACATCCTTTCAACAGCGTTCCCAAGCCCAGCGCCAGCACAACCCCTGTGGAAGCCAAGGACAAAACTATCAAGACACACCCTAATCTGCAGTTCTGTCTGCCAGGGTCTAAGGGCATGTGGGCTGAAGTCACAGCCTGGAAATTTTTTTTAAGAGGCACCTCCTTCTATAGCTGGTGATAGAACCAGAGGGCACTGATAAAATCATCACAAAAGAAGGACTCTGTTGTCACTTGTGTTGTCTGCTGACACAAATGGGAAAATGCAGATATGGCTGGTTTCTAAATTACTTCTCTTTGCAAAGGTAGATGCTGCTAAAAGAACCAGTCAATCCATTGATACAACTGATCTCACCTGAGCTTGGCATCATGTAGCTCAAACAGCGGGTGGAATTTTCTCTCTACTTTCCATCAACAGTGTAGTATGCTGCAGTCTACTCAAAAGTTGCTGAGACAAGAGCAGATTATACTCAATATTTAAGTATTGTCTTGTCTATAAGAATGCTAGTGGCGTGTACCCATGCAGACCAATTTTCCTAAATTCAGGGGAGGGAAACTTGAATTTTCTTCAAGATCCATCTTGGCAACATAAGAAAATTACCTATTAGTTTTTACACAGAATACAAAGAGTTCAGAAGAATTAACACAAATATTTATTTTGGTGGGAGATGGGAGGGAGGAAGAAGGATGGTTAAGAAATTACTGTCTTATTATTTTTAAGAGAAAATTATCTAAATGAAATTTTGAGAGACACAATATGCATAGTCAGTTTTAGATCCATATTTCATAATTGCACTTTTCAAATTTAAAATATAAAAAAGACACAGAAATTTTTGAAATTTAAGAAATATAGTATACTGGAAAAAAAGAACCCATAAAGTTTAACCAAGAATTGCTTGGTTATATGCACACAAGTGGAAAATATGTGAATAATAATTTCTAGAAAACTAAAAGTAATTTTTAAATGATAAGTCAATCTGCTTCTCTTCTCTCTGGAGACAGAAATGCTTTTATCTTTATTCAAAGAAATTAAAACAAGATGCAATAAACTTCTGGACCAGGAGTATCCAATAGGACACTCTGCAATAAAATTGAACTGTATCCCTACTGTATGGTATGTCAGCCACCAACCGTACATCGCTAATTGAGCACTTGAAGTAGGGTTAGTATGACTGAGAAACTATATTTTTAATTTCATTTTATTTTAATTAGTATAAATTTGAATTTAAATTTCAACATGTGGCTAGTGGCTATTTTGTTAGAAAATTCATGTCTAGACAATGCCAGTTATTGAATGTTAGACATGGTCCTGAATAAAGGCAGGTGAATGTGGCCAATCTCACAAGGCCCTTTGCTGATCCTCTGCTCTGAGTTGGGCCTTCTCTACTATAGTCACATATTTACCTTATTTATCTTAAGAGAATTTCATAAATTAAGATAAACTCTGGAATTTGAAAAACTTAAGTACCTTTAAAAAATGATTCATGTTTAAAACTTAAGAAGTAGTCATGTTTAAAAAAGCATATAGACAGACAGTTATTATTTAGCTAGGTGAAGAGCTTGAGAAAGGTTAAAATTGTCAAGTAAAATATATACCTTGTATATATACCACAAGTGGTAATATAATATCAGCATTATAGATGGTGTCCAAATAAAAATCAATTTGTTACAAAAATGTGTTTGTTCAGATGAATTTTCCCCATGAAAACTTAAAATACAATTCCAACAGCAGCCACAGAAACCAAATCAACCATTCAACAATGTTACTAGATAATACCAGAGCTGATACTCAGCAATATGAACTGATTCAGCTGTGCTAGAAGTTAAAATATTGACATATTTGTGTATACTTAATAATTAGCCACTGCCTTGCCCTGCCCCCTCACCACCTCTTCCCTTTAAGACCCAAATATCGCCCACAATCCAGAAACTAAAGGGCTGAAACCTGGACCAGAAACAGGCTGCCCGGACCTGACTGTAGCAGGTATTTATTAGCGCTGCTCAGTGCCTATGCTATATGGATTGCCAAATAGTTTCCATATTATCCATAGCATGCTTTCCCTACAGTACTATTATAAGATACGATATGTTACCAGTGCAACATATACAGATGTTCCCAGCTTATGATGTGGCTACATCCTGATAAACCCATCCTAAAATGAAAATACCTCACGTTGAGAATGCATTTAATACACCTACAGAACATCGTAGCTTGGCCTAGAATACCTTAGACATGCTTGGAACACTCTTATTAGTCTATAGTGGGGCAAATCCATTCACACAAACCCTGTTTTATAATCAAGTATTGCAAATCTCATGTGATTTGTTGAATACTGTTCTGAAAGTAAGAAACAGAATGAGTTCTTTGAAGTACAATTCTTACTGAATGTGTATTGTTTTCATACCATCATAGAGTTGAAAAATCATAAGTCAAACCATCATAAGTCAGAGACTATCTGTACTATGATTTCTGGAAGGGCACAAGTTTTGAAAACTGAGAAGCAGAGGTATAGAACTATATAGAAAATATCTGTTTCTATCCTGATTCTAAGTTCCATGCAAAAGCATAGAGCTAATTGCCATGCTGTGTGTTCAAACACATTCAGACTTACGCCCCTTAAAGTCCTACTAAATGTAATTCTGACGCAGCAATCAATCTCTTTGCCTAACACCTGTGGGTGAAGTGGCATCCTTCTCCAGCTTTGTGCCTAATAAAAGGCCCCACTACTGGAAAGATTTTTATAGGCTCTACCATGAATTACTACAAGCAATTTAAATTTAAGAGCAATTTAAAAATGGAAAAGCGTATTTTGTAGCAGTTTGTTTTCCTAAGAAGCATATTTGGTTGGATTAAATAGTTTGGATGAGTTATTTGACATATGAAAATACTTTAAAAATTTTTCATCCTGAAGAGCTAGAGGAAGGGTAATCATTGCAAGGAAACTGATTCATTCAAAGTATTTTGCCATCAGTGCCCTACATTTGCCTAACTTTGAATTTTATCAAATTCTAAAATTATCAGTAGTATGTGAAGAAGCTTACTATAACATTTACTGTTAGATAAATCTATGATGGGTGTTTTGAACAAGTCATGAAAACTTTCTGTCCACATGTGATAATTATAAATTAGTAATTAGACCTTAATCTAATTTGATTATCAAGAGTATTTACATACAAATCAGATCATATAACTAAAATGTTTTTAGATGTTGAGCTACTCTTTTGCCTTTCTGCTCCTTTAAAAACTAAAAAGTTGTATATTACAATGCCAGTTCAATCCTGCATATACTTATTTTACTTATGTATATTTATTTGCCAATAACTTTTCTCTAGCCTTTTGCCACCATGAAAGATGTTATGGAGTTAATGGGTCTTATATATTTAAATAGCAGTTGTCTGAAGAAATGGACTATGCTTCACATTTTCCATTTCAGTTAATGTTTTCACTTGTCTTACATAGAAGTACTTATAGATTCTGGGATTCTGGCACCAAACTAATTAATATAATTCAGATAAAGGTTTTCAAAAGAAAAAAATGAGTACTGCTATTAATACCCCAAATCACTGCTGAGTGGGATTTTCCACTGGGATACTATGCTTTTTTTATTTTTTTGACCCTAAAAAGATAAAATTTTTTTAATTCAAAGAAAGCCAGAATCCCAAGTAAGTAGGGAGGACACTAGATACAATATTTATCTTTTTTTTCTTTCCTTTTACTTTCAAGTAATTGCTTTGCTTTATGCTCTTGCCAGCTGGACCATAATCAAGCTTCTTAGACAGAGTCAGTTGAAACTAATTCATCTTCCCCATTGGAAAGGGTAATGCTCTGTCCCCAGCCACTTCATTTTCAGAAGTCAAATTTGGAAAAGCCTCTTTCAAGAGACCACCATCAGTTAGGAAGAGTTGGCGCCTCTCAAAGACTGTTCCATTCAATACCAGTCATCTAAAAGAGTATGGCCAATTTTCATCCCTAGTTTTCAATTATCTGTAACACAGTCACTGTAACATGAAAGAAAGATAAGCGTATTCCTCTGCTTACATGTTTGTGAACAAAATCATCAGAGAACAAATATATGGTGAAACAGAACTACTCAGCACATCAAATACCTAACATGCACTATGTTGGCTGTCCTCTATCAGAAACAAAACAATTTAAAAATTAATGAGCATCAACAAAACTTTCTCACACGCCGGGATTCTTTTTTTGGGGGGTGGGGTGGGGGGATTCTTCAGATAATTTTTCATCTCTGAGATTTGGAAGATTACCTAAAGTTCTAATAATATTTACAGAAAATTTGGACTGAAGGTTCATAGAAGCTGAATCTGTAGATTAAAAATGGAAAAAGCCATGAAATTAAAGTTTCTGATTTTAGTCCCAGGGTCATTACTAACCAGAAGTGAAAATTAGACACCTTATTTATTTGAGCTGAATTTTCAAAATCTTCTAAATGAGAACAAGAATGCCACTTATCCATCTTCCTCATAAAGGCTATTACGAGGACTATATGTAGCTTTCTGCCTGCTCTCATGGGCAAATCATCTTCCAGTTGAAGAGTCCTTGAAACCACAGGATAACAACATTGCATCTCTTAGAGCATCTACTTTACTATAAGGTTTTGTGAGATAGCTGAAAGAGTTTTAAATTTGACTTTTTAATTAAAATAAACATATTTATGTCACGGATTTTACCTGAACTGTTAAGATAAAAATATAAGATGTCAAAGAATTTTCTTACTTTGGAGTAGCTACTTTGTGACTATACTCCCAGAATCGCAATGTTAATCATTAATTCTTGTCTGTCATTTGTGACTTTTTTTACTGGCATGTTTGATAATCCCTGTAAAGGAAAGCATTTTAAAGCCTAAAAGCTCTAACACGACTACTAACATGTACTCTTGAGATCAGTCTCATTAGTAATTTTGTCAAGAAAGCAAGCATCCTGAAAAATGTTTTTTTGTCTAATTTCTACTCTCTTTTATACAGAACTGCCAGTTAGTTCTTCTATTTGGAATGCTGACTTTATCACCATCTCTCATATCTAGATAGATGATAGACGATGATAGATAAATAGATAGATAGATAGATAGATAGATAGATAGATAGACAGACAGATAGACAGATTATTTTGTTTGCTTGTTTGTTTGTTTGACCCATTGCCCAGTAAAACAAAAAACAAGTAGATCTGAGAAGCTAAACTGAGTTACCTCCAGAAATGAAGAGATTTAAGAATAAATTCTGGCCACATAGACCCAGGTTCCCCTAGGATGAGACTGGTTGGAGCTGAGCAACAGACAGGGTATGATCTCTAGTTGACCATACTCAGGTCTCCCCTATGTCTCCCTTTCTGGCTATGACAGGCTTGTGAATCTACATCCCAGGCTAAAGGCAGCCTCACTTTTCTTGCGGATGTAGAACAGTTTTAACTAAGCACCCTGAAGATTTCAATCAAATGAGCAAAATTGTGTAGACTGAGTTCTGTGATGAAAATATAGTGATATTTGCTTTGGCATGTCCCACATAAAATCAAACTCTAAGGATAATAATTATGTGAGAGGTCAAAAAATAAAAATAAAAAAACCCCCAAACTTTTTTTAGCTGCCTTACTTTCATTATAGTGCAAGCTCAGAATAAGATCTGTGTTCTCCCTCTAGCCAGTGTACAAAACTTTAGAGTATATTCCATAAATTAATTTTGCTTTTGGTTTCATCTTATTTTCTACTCTGATTTTTTTTACCCTGATTTCTTCACCATTTTTATGTTTTACCTTGTAATATGAATGCGCACTTGGTACCAACCTTGAGTGATATAATAAATATTATTTTTTTTATTATGCTGCCTATATAAATTGCAATATAATTGGAGGAGGTTAAGAACAAAGATATTGTGAAATTCTTCATAGCGAGCCTTCCACATTACGGTTTTACTCAAAATATGAGAGTTCTTGTGGTTGTAGCCTTCTTTTTCCCATGTTGACATCATGCACTCATACATAGCAACAGATACCTTCTAGAATCTTGATGCTACTTTTGCACCTGTTTGCTAAATACTACTATGAGACAGGACTTGTACTAGGTATTTTTGCATAGATTATCTTGTGTAATCCTCATAGTTATCTCCATTTTAGAGATGAAAAAAACTATGATTTGCATTTGTTTTCACTCCTCTTAGTTTCAGTCAAAGTTTTCCCTGGTTCTATGTTATTACTAAGAAAGAAAAAAAAATGCTATTTGAAGACTAATAATAGTAATAGCTCCTTCTCTAGAGCATCCAGCACATGTCAGTTGTGACTGCATATGTGACTACAGAGTGCTGTTCCAGCTGTGGCTGCTATTTCACGCAATCCTTACAGCACACTTGAAGATGGTGCTCGCTCATTTTATAGCTGAAGATTCCTGGATAAAGTGAAGTTCCATGACATGTGCAAGACCACCTAACTATCAAGTTGAGAATCAAAATTTGAGACCAAGTCTGCCTATTTTAGCACCACTTCTAACATTCTTTAGTTACAATAACTAGTTCTTCATTGTTCAAAAACTACAGGAAGTTTGTCGCTCTGATTATTTATTTCCTGGTTGTAAGTGATTCTCTTCATATACTCTCATCCCTGATTTTCAAAAATGTCAATCTAGAATAGAAAGAAGAAGAAATGCACAGAGGAAAACATGAATTATTTAAAATAAGAAACCAGGCTGAGAACCATTTGGCTGGGATTCCTGCATGTTTGTTGGTAACTCACCTTTATAAAGGGGCCATATGTTCTCTCCCAGCTAGCTGGCAATAACAAGGGGAACACGCATCTCCCAGCCCTCTTGGCGGGGCTGCTTCTCATTTCCATCCTCTTCAGTCTAGAGTCATCACTTACTGAACAGCTGCAAGTATGCTATTAAAAACAGCACATATAGTTTAAAAAACAAATTCCCAGACATATGTGACTACAGTATTGCCGGCTCATCTAGCTAAATGTCATGCTGAGTGGGGCTATGATGGCTAGGAAAAAGAAAAAAAAATTTGCTTTCTGCCACTGCAGTTCCTAAAGCCCAACATTATGTACATCTCTGTGGTGGGACATGGACATGCTGATGAACAACTGTGAGAAGAATGTGAGCGATGTGAAAGTTCAAACCCCAAGAATGCAGCTGCCCCAGCCCACTCTCTGTATGTGCAGCGTGAGAAACCTATCTGCAAACTCCAAGGTTGGTTCCTTGGGTTCCCATTGATCCATTCATTCTGACATCATTTTGAATTCTGCTTTTTGGTTCGGTATATAATCCTTCATCTTTTCCCCCTCCTTGCCAGCAATACATAAGTAATCTAAGATGTCCTGATATAACTCATCAGGCAAAGCCAGAGATTCAAACAGAAGAATCTTAGAAATGTGAAGTTCAATAAATATTGAACAAGGCCCTTTCAATCAGTTTGGAAGCTTCTGGGGAAAATGGGCTGAGGTTGTTTTTTCACAATTTGACCACACTCAGATGTTTACTGTGGCAAAGCTAGATTGAAAGTTTTTGTTTTGTTTTCTGCACCAAATTGCTCTGGAACAGAGAAGTTCGATGAGTAGAAAGCGTTGCTGGACCTTAGTGATGTGGCTTTTTCCTTGTCCTGTATTGTTTTCCAATTGTTTCACATATTTGTGTCTTTTCTTATCAGCAGTTTGGGAGGTGAGAGGAAAATGGGATCTGTGTGTTTATTATTCCTCACTCACAACACTTTAAGAGTGCTTAACAAGCTGGGCTCGGTGGCTCAGCCTGTAATCCCGCGCCTTTGGGAGGCTGAGGTGAGTGGATTGCCTGAGTCCGCAGGTTCGAGACCCGCCTGGGCAAGCGAGACCTCATCTCTACAATAAATCAAAAAAATTAGCCGGGTGTGGTAGTGCGCGCCTGTAGTTCCAGCTACTTGGAAGGCTGAGGCAGAAGGATCACCGGAGCCCAGCAGGTGGAGGCTGCGGTGGCCGGGAGCGGCCACTGCACTCCAGTCTGGGCGACAGAGTAAGACTCCAACTCAAAAAAAAAAAAAACTGCACACAATCACTACAATGTAAGCTATAATTTTTTAAACTTTCTATTCCTAACTAGTCAGCATTTGTGTTCCCACACTCATCTAACACTGAACTGTCTAGAAGTAGCTGATATGACCATCTACTTAACTGATTAATTTTTATTTTTTGCTTAGAGATTCTGATCATATGATTTTAAGATACAAGATTGTTTAAAGAGTCAATTACCATGGATTGGGGGTAGGAGACAGGAATCATAAGCAGCAATGGTGACCTTTGTACTTCTGCAAATCTCTCTAGGACTTTTTTGAGGCATAGGAAGTTCAAAATCCTGCTCAACATTGCTTAAGGAAATGCTTTGTTTGGGCTGTTTTTAGAGAAAACAGTCAATAACTATGCCTGTTTCTTTGAAACCAGATGCTAACTTAATGACACTGAAATTAGGAAGCTTTGTTCTCATGGTGGCCACACGGAAGCTTATCTGGTATACTTAAAGGGTTACCAAACAAACAAAATCTTTTAAAAGGACACACACCAATACACACTGCCAAAGAATATGTGATTTGCAAAATGGAATAAGCAGCCCAATGACCCAAATAAGAAGGATAAGTCTTGAGGTCAGAATGCAAGCGTTGCGGGAGACCCACAATGGCTAACTCAAATTACTTCATTTTCAAAGTAAAAGCAGAATTTACCTTCAAAAATATTTTCCTAAGAACATGGGGCAAACTATTTATCTAGTTAATATTATTCACTATTGTAGATATAAATGTAATAATGCCAATCATGGCAACAAAGACTCTAACAGAAGGTATATCTTCTGCTCTTTTCTCACTCTTTTTTTTATGAGTTGAAGTCTCACTCCATCCCCAGGCGGGAGTGCAGTGGCACACTCATGGGCCACCCCGTCAACCTGCTAGGCTCCAGTGATCCTTCTGCCTCAGCCTTCCAAGTAGCTGGAATTACAGGCGTGCAATACCACATCCAGCTAATTTTTGATTTATTGTAGAGAAAAGGTCTCGTCAAATTGCCCGGGCTGGTCTCGAACCCGTGGTTCAGGCAATCCACTCATCTTGGCCTCCCAAAGTGTTGAAATTACAGGCTGAACCACTAAGCCTGGGCTTCTCACTCTTAAGTATATGTGTGTGCAGGTGCACATGCACATTTTGCTATTTTGAAGCACTCTTTTTCGGTAAATAAAGTCAATTTTTTATTGACTTTAGAGAACAGGAGAGACCATCAAACCCAATGAGAACTGATAAACTAGTACAGGGACACAGCATGTCTCCTCTTGCTCCCAGAAAAGGAAATGTGCCATGAAGCCAAAGAGAAGGCTGGGTTCTGAGACCTGCATAAGTTCTCATAGGACAGGCTTCTCTGACTTAAAATCCACCAAAGTGCCCCTTTTCTCTATCATCTAACTTAACTCCAATCTTACCCAAAACTCAGTAGTTGGCAGGTCCCAGTTGGGTTTGTGATTCATGGAGAAGTGAAACCAACATTACCCGTCTTAACCAAGATCGTCCTGATGGCTCAAGCCTGGCTAAAGGTGGCATGTCCCTGAATGTAAAGGGAAAAGAGACAGACAAATGAGGAAGTGGCAGGCTATGCTTGGAATGTTCCTGGATATCGAAAAGGCATAATTTCTACAAAGGATTTGAGGCACATAGCACAGCAGTATGCCAACAGGGCTCAGCTGTGATTCTATTCAATTCAACAAATATTTATTATGTGTCTTTTGCCAACTCAAATGTAAGAAGGACTCCAAATTGTATTTATGTCCTCAGGCTATAAAACAGTGCAGGAACAGACAGTAGGCACTTAAGAAGTGTGGAAGGAAGGAATGGAAAAAGAAGGACAGGAAGGAAGCAACTTCCACAGACCAGGCATTTGCTAAGTACAAGTTGCAAAGAGGAACACAATGGCAAAAGAGCTTCAGGGGGTAAATGAGTTTCAGGGGTGCAAGCCAGGGTTCTTTTCCCCCATTTTCTAAGTCAGCCTTGATTTAATCAGTCCTTTACTTGAAAGATTGGACAGATAGACAAAAGGTAAACTAGTTTAATAATATTAAGCTGCAGGTTTCTGTCACTAAAATTTAGGCAGTGAGAATCTAAAACAATGGTTGTCAATCCTGCTGCATGTTAGAATCACACAGCAAACTTAAATTTGCTAGCTCTTGGCGGCTGGGTCCAGGTCAGATTCCATTACCAATGAAACCATAATCTCCAGGGAACAGGTAAAAGTAGTGGTATTTTTAAGTACTAATCTGCACCAAATGTTGGGAACCACTGCTCAGTAAATAATACTATGTAAATTTTCTACCAAAGTTCCATTGGGAATTTGATAAGCTAAAACAGAAATCTAACCTATATTTAATAACCACGTGTATGTTGATAGCTCCTACCACAATACATAAAACTTATTTGTTTAAACAAATATCATCCACTTTGCTTTTCTGACCAAACACTTATAAAACAGAAATGGAAAAATGTTAAGACACTGATATAAGAACAATCAAAAAAGACACACACACACTACTTATATATAAAGTTTCCCAGCCCAGCATGCATGCAGAAAATGTCTCTAGATGACTTAGAAATAATTACAGTACAACTAAAGTTTTTCAAAATGATTCTGACATCAATTTGAAGATTATTTGTTATAATTACCTATACATTCTTAAAAGAAGGTCTATTCTTAACAGCCAAAAACTGAAAACAAGACAGATCCGCTGAATACCACTACTTTTATTTTTATTATTTATTTATTTATTTTGAGTTGGAGTCTCACTCTGTGGTCCAGGCTGGAATGCAGTGGCTCGCTCCCGGCCACCATAGCCTCGACCTGCTGGGCTCCGGTGATCCTTCCACCTCAGCCTCCCAAGTAGCCGGAACTATAGGTGTGTGCTACCACGCCTGGCTAATTTTTTATTTATTTATTTACCGTAGAGACAAGGCTTTGCCAAGTTGCCCAGGCAGGTCTCAAACCCGCAGACTGAGGCAATCCACTCGCCTCAGCCTCCCAAAGTGCTGGGATTACAGGCTGAGCCACCAAGCCCGACCACCACTACTTTTAAAAGAAAGTTTTTTTATGTTTTAAAATTAATTGTGGTGACAGCTGCACAACTCTGTGAATATACCAAAAACTAAAGAACTGTACACTTTAAATAGGTGAATTGTGTGGTACGTTAATTATATCTCAATAAAGCTGCTATATTTTTTAAAGAAATGTTTAAAAGGTAGGCTTAATTTCTTAAATATGAGTGTCTTTTTTTTTTTTTTTGAGTTGGAATCTCACTCCGTCGCCCAGGCTGGAGTGCAGTGGCAAGCTCATGGCCACCGCAGCCTCGACTTCCTGGGTTCAGGCAATCCTTCTGCCTGAGCCTTCCAAGTAGCTGGAACTACAGGCACATGCTACCACGCCTGGCTTATTTTTTAATTTACTGTAGAGATGAGGTCTCACAATAATTAAATAATTAACATTTACAATAATTTAAAATATGAGTGTTTTTTCTTAACTGTATCTTAGTCTATCAGTGCTGCTACAACAAAATACCTGAGATGGGGGAATTTATAAAGTACAAAAATTTAATTCCTCACAGTTCTGGAGGCTAGTAGTCCAAGATCAAACCAAGGGGCTAGCAGGTTTGGTGTCTGGTAAGGGCTGTTCTCTGCTTCCAAGCCAGGGTCCTGATGCTGCATTCCTCTGGAAGGGAGGAACACATGTCCTCACATGGTGCAGGATGGAGAGTGAAGAAGCTGAGCGCTACATGGAACCTCTTTTATAAGGACCTAATCCCACTCATGAGAGAAGGGGTCCTCATAGCTTAATCACCTCTTAAATGCCTCACCTCTTCAATGCCACCTCATTGGCTATTAAGTTTCACCACCTGAATTTTGGAGAAGCCACATTCAAACAACCAGCACTGTACACAGTCTATTAGAATTCCACAAAACATTAAAATAAGTCATTGTTAATGTTAAATATCATTTTCTTTTTCATGTTTTTCTAAAATCAAGGGTACACTCTATACTAAAAGAATTTCATTTCAACAGCTTTTGAAAGTCAACCTGTGGCCAGGCTCAGTGGCTCAGCCTGTAATCCCAGCACTTTGGGAGGTTGAGAAGAGAGAACTGCCTGAGCTCAGGAATTCGAGACCAGCCTGGGCAATTTGGTGACACCTCGTCTCTACAATACATTAAAAAATAAGCCAGGCATGGTGGTAGCACATGCCTATAGTTCCAGCTACTTGGAAGACTGAAGTAGAAGGATCGCCTGAGACCAGCAGGTCAAGGCTGTGGTGGCCGTGAGCATGCCATTGCACTCCAGCCTGGGTGACAGAGTGAGACTCCAACTCAAAAAAAAAAAAAACATCAACCTGCAGCAAAAGTTTGAAACTATAAAATTTAACATTAAAGTACTGCAATGAACATTATCATAATTGGGGCAGGAAATGAAGTGTGATTAAGTCAGTGAATCACAAAGTAGAGTGTGCTGGAAATGAAACGGGCTTAAGAACCAGAAATTCCAAATCCTGGTTCTGCCACCATCATTTATGAGATAAGTATCCTTGGACAAATTACTCGAAACGGCTATAAGCATTATAAATCACAAATCCATTGTGAGAATAAGCCAGAGCAGTGTTTAAGAAACCATTTAAAAATTGTTTGGTGGCTTAAAAAATAGTGGTGAAATTTGGTTTTGTCACAAAATGAGAAAGAACAAATTCTCAGAGATTGTTACTTTCTCCAAGACTCTCCAAAACGTAGTTCTCCACCCACTTTTCCATGTAGCATTCATTAAACTGCTTCAATTTTTCTCATCCATGTATGTTCTTATCTATAAAAGAGAGATGTATTTGTCTTTTAAGAGGTTATTAAAGTCTAAATTAAGTCTTCTAGTTTAACCTGGAAAAGAAATGCAGCTGATGAAACAATCTGGTAGCCTGGCTTCCTTCATCTGCCTTAGAACAAGAAAGATGCAGTGTGTTCTTACTATATTGCAATGGTTGCATGCAGGGTTTGTTTGTTTTGTATTTCTTTTGACAAGAGTCTCAGCCAGCCAGGGTGAAGAGAAAGGAAAACAATGAGAGGTTTGGGAGTTCTGAAACTTACAAGAGCAGATTTTACACAGGAAGGGTCCATATTTACTACAGAAAAAGAGCAAATTCAATACTCCATGCATAAAATTAGAAACTTTTTTTTTTTGAGTTGGAGTTTCATTCTGTTACCCAGACTGGAGTGCGGTGGCACACTCATGGCCAGTGTCAACCTGCTGGGCTCAGGCAATCCTTCCAAGAGGCCAGAACTACGGATGCGCACTACTATGCCCGGCTAATTTTTGAATTGTTGTAGACACGAGGTCTCGCCAAGTTGCCCAGGCTGGTCTCGAACCCGTGAGTTCAGGCAATCCTCTCACCTCGGCCTTGGTCTCAAGGTGTTGGGATTACAGGCTCAGCCACCGAGCTCAGCAAAATTATAACTTTTTGTAATAATTAGGCTCCTCTTTCATAAATTCCATCAGAGTGAAAGTCCTGCAAACTAAATGATTCCATTTCAAAAAACAGTTCTCCAAAGCACATAACTATTATAAAAACCTTATTATTAAAAGTGCCTTCCATCTAGAAACATATAGGCTTGCTTCTCCAAACTTTTTCCAAGTATTACTTAAAACTGTTATAACGCATAATTACAAATGGTCATGAATTTAATACTATCATTTAATCAAATATTCAACTCTTTTGTAGGAATTAATTATTTGTTATATTAAATTTATCTGTGTGATGATATGGAAATATATATACCCACATATGCATAAGCTGCTCAACTGTAATTAATGATGCACTTTTATTCTCTATTATTGTGTGGAAAACATTCTGACACAAAATAAATGAAGCATAATCATTCAGAGTAATGATTCAAATGTACTGATTAATGATACCAAATAACTTCTCTGTTCCTGATTTAAATTAAAACATTTACAGTCTGGGAATAATAAGCATATCCCTAAATGAGTGTTTTCTAGATAATCATTTTCTCTCACAGAAATCACCTGCTCTACCTTCACTGGAATATTCCCATAGATTGTAAAAAGTACCATTATTTATGTTCAAATAACAAAAACTCTACCAATTAAACTATTATACAATGCTAAGTTGCCTTCAGAGATGTTCAAAAGCATGTCAAGAGAAAGGGGAGAGAATGTGCATCCTTGACTTAAGGACATACTGTATTCTATGACCACAGCAGGCACTCAGTAGATGTCTATCAAGCATTCTTAAAGTGTTGCACCAAGATATTTTCAAATATTTTTTTACTTGAAAAAAGCCAGTCACAAAACCACAAATAATGCATGATCTCACTTATACAAGAGTAGTCAAATTCATAGAGACAGATTCTTGGTGATTACCAGGGGCTCAGTAGAAGGAGAAACTTTTGTTAAGTGGTTACAGTTTTAGTTTTGCAAGATGAAAAAGTACAGGACAAGAATGTTGATGTTTGCACAACAATGTGACAGTATTTAATGTCACTGAATTGTAACTTGAAAATGGATATGGTAGTAGATTTATTATCTGTACTTTATGACAATTAAAAATTGCAGGCCAGGCATGGTGGCTCAAGCCTGTAATCCCAGAACTTTGGGAGGCTGAGGCGAGAGGATTACCTGAGCCCAGGGGTTCGAGACCAGCCTGGACAACTTGGTGAGACCTCTTCTCTACAATATATCAAAAAATTAAGCATGGCATGGCAGCGTGCGCCTGTAGTTCCACCTACTTGGAAGGTTGAGGCAGAAGGATCACCTTTGCCCAGTAGGTCATGTTGAGGTGACTGTGACCGTGCCACAGTACTCCAGCCTGGGCAACAGAGTGGAGACTCAAAAAAAAAATTACAAAAATATTTCCATAGGATAAGAACACTGTGCAAAACAGAATCATAAAACTGACCTGTAAAGACCCTAAATTCAACCCAACTTGTTAACAAGCCAACTTGATAAAGTAACTCTTCCTTGAAAACCTATTTTTGCAGAAACACTGTGTCCTTTTTCAATGGACAAAAAGTTTTGCTGGGACAGTGCTTCACACACCTAGCCCAGCATCAGTCACCAGTGGGCTTTTAAAAAATTTCCAGGTATCTCACACCTATGAGGATGGCCACTATCAAAAAAAAAAAAAAGAAGAAAGTAACAAGTGTTGGGGGTGGGAGTGAGGGGAGTGAAGAAAGTAAACAACTGAAACCCTTGTGCACGTTGGTAGGATTATAATATGGTGCAACTGCTATGGAAAACAGTATGACAATTCCTGAAAGAGTTAAACACAGAATCACCATATGATCCAGTAAGCCCACTTCTGGGTATATCCAAAAGAATTAAAAGCTGGACGCAGAAGAGAGATTTTTGCCACCCACATTCACAACAGCACTAGTCACAGTAGCGAAGAGGTAGAAAAAAGCCAAAAGTTCTTCAAATGACGAATGGATACACAAAATGTGGTATAAACATACAATGGAATATTATTCAGCCTTAAACAGGAAGCAAATCCTGTGGCATCCTACAACATGGATTAAACATAAAGACAATATGCTAAGTGAAATAAGCCGATCACAAAAAGACAAATATACTGATTCCACTTACATGAAGTAGCTAAAGTAGTCAAATTCATAGAAACAGAAAGTACAATAGTGGTTACCAGGGAAGGGGGAAATGGGGAGTTGTTTAATGGGTACAGAGTTTCAGTTTTGCAAGGTGAAAAAGTTCTGAAGGTCTGTTGCACAGCACTGTGATTATACATAACACTACTGAACTATATATACTTTTAAATAGTTAAGGTGGTTAAAAAGAAGAAAAGCACTATATGTGTTAGATTAGAAAATAAAAGATTTCCTGACCCCTATCTCAAACCTACTGACTTTGCACTTCTGGAGATTAGGCTAAGAAAATTAATATTTGTAAATATGCTTCTCAAGTGATACACCTAGAACCAGCAGAGATCTATCAATTACATTGGTTTCCAAGTTGTAGGTAACTAAAACACAATAGCAGCCATGTTTAACACTTGATTTTGTTTTTTTTGTTTTGTTTTGTTTTGTTTTGTTTGAGTTGGAGTCTCACTCTGTTGCCCAGACTGGAGTGCAGTGACTGCTCCCGGCCACTGCAGCCTCGACCTGCTGGGCTCCGGCGATCCTTCCGCCTCAGCCTTCCAAGGAGCTGGAACTACAGGTGCGCGCTACCATGCCCGGCTAATTTTTGATTTATTGTAGAGATGAGGTCTCGCCAAGTTGCCCAGGCAGGTCTCGAACCCGTGGGCTCAGGCAATCCACTCACCTCAGCCTCCCAAAGGCGCGGGATTACAGGCTGAGCCACCAAGCCCGGCTGATTTTGTTT
>CAUYQG010075215.1:0-10486 GCA_963574415.1 Tarsius wallacei | reverse complement strand
GAATACTGTACTTTTAACAGGTTTCGTTATATTTCAAATTAAGCATAGATACCCCAAGTTACAATGAGTCCAGTGTAGTATGGAAAATCACTGTGATTTCTTCTAGGTCTCAAATTTGGAGCCTGAAAGTTGAGAGAATTGTGACATACCTTTAGTTGGAAATATACTTTTGACTAACCAAACTAACCATCTTTTTTTTTTTCCCTAATCTGAAGGCATTTTGGAAATGCACACCATACTTTTCTTTATGATCTCCAGAATTATATTTTTCTCCAGTATTATTTTCCCCAGTATGGGTAGACATCAGTCTAAAAATTGGCCCGATATACTGATCCTGTCATATGATACATCCTTGGTACTTCACCAAATGATGATCTATGAACTTTTCCTGCTTTGTTCTTTTGAGATCATGCTTGACTTTTGCTCAGCTATATTTAAAGCTGTGGAGAGAAGAGACTTTTTGAAAAATATTGTACTGAAGCCTGCTGTAAAGTTGAATATTTGGAAACCTCTGGTAAAAGTAAATCCATATGGCAGGCCTGGTCTCAGCTTGATTCCTGTGAGACTGGGTCCAAGAACCTTTATGAATTTGTGTGTGTGTGCGCGCATACAATCTTGTATGTGCTCTTTGTAATGGAAGTTGGTTCTGCTGGTTTTTGTTTTTGTTATTCTTTCCAGTGAGAGAATCTGGAGTGTCAGTTCTGAGTTTCAGTGTTGGGGCAGGTTTTATTTTCTTAGCAGCAACCAAACCACAAAAGGGAAAAACAAAACAATCCCTGACAATTAAAAAAAGCCTTAAAAAATAATATCAATCACAAATACTAACTTTTTAAAATTTAATCTTATTTTTTGGACAAATATTTTATTTTTCAAATAAATAATGGATTTTTCGCTCCAATTATTTCTGTAATAATTTTATCTTTTAATTAAAGCTAAATATATATTTAATACGTTTCACTTTTTCTCAAATTAAAGACTAAAATTACCTTTAGCAACCAATGTCTATTTCCAGAAATTTAAACTTGGTATGGAGAGGAATTTTACTCATCAAGGTCTTTGTACCCGGCCCAGTGCTGAGGTTGAACTGGTGGACTGATGTGTTCAGGATCCAGAGGCCACTCCAAGATTTAAAGCAAATTGGAAACCTTGGCTGCCTGAGGAACTTCTGGATGACAATAACTTGGGTTTTGCTTTAAACAGGTCATTTCTTTCCTGGGTGAGGCTGGGACCTCTGGGAACAGAGGACCAAGGTATGTGCTGTGTTCAGGCAACAAATGCTAACTCTTTAAAAAAAAAAAAAAAAAAAGAGTTCACTGTGTTCTCTAACTAATTCAAAGCCTAAATTAAATATTACACCCTTGGATCCTTTTTACAAAGCCTGAGGGATCAGAGTCAACGACAGCCCGGCTCTGGTGAAAAATCTCCCCCAGCTGGGTGTGACCAGCGGAGCCCCCACACCATGGATTACTTGGTGGCTAAAACTCAGAAACGTTCAGAGCACTGGCTTTCGTGAACAGGGCTCAGCCACAAGATTCTTCATTGTATTCCCTCATACTTCCTCTCTCTCCCTTTCTTTGTTGGGATTCCAACTCGGGGTTTCTTGCAAATAAAATGTTTTTGCTGTCGTTATCGTTGTTAGTTTCTGAGTTGAGAACCTGGCACATTCATGGATCACAATTATAAACTACCCCCACAGGACTCAATCCAAGTTGGCACTAACGGTGTACACATAAAATCATAGAATGTTAGTGTTGGAAGTCTCATCCGTTTCATTCTGCAAATGAGTGACTGGGCTCAAAGGAGATACAGGACCTGCCTAACGTCCCATAGCTAATTAGTAGCAGAGAAGGACCAGCCTCTGATTTTCCAGTCAAGTGCTCTTTTCCTGTTTTACTTTTCATCCTCCCAGAATATACTGAAGTAGCTTGGGATTGTTACAGTTGGAAGCATGTACATTGGAGAATTGTCTCAGGGATTTTCGTGGAGATGTTTAGTTAAAGGAATTTATTGGACCCTGTAAGGGAGGGTGGACTTTAGGAATGATTTGATTTGGCAGCTTCATGATCTCTTCCAAGGCAAAGCTTCTTTTTCATCCGTTCATTTAGCCTTCCATGGTGTCATCTCTTTGTGGTTATCATTCAGCTGTCAACAACTCCCCGGTCTGCATGCTTCTTCATCAGGACCCAAGAAATGAGGGAGTCATTCTGGAAGTGTTCAGAGACCACATCTCATTGTCTTTCATGGTTGATGCCTCCATTTCTGAAACTTCAGCCGTGGTGGTGGGTAGGGGGAGGGTTGGGTTGTACTGATTAACTTGAGCCTGAGTCATTTGTATGCGTTGTTCTGAAATCAATCACATTCCCCTACAATATGTGAATGACACTGAGGAAGTGTGGATAATAGAATGAAATCCAGGAAGTTGCCAAGAAAGGGAAAAATACATGCTAGGAGATGACTTGATGTCCACTGTAGTTGCAAATATCAGAAAGCAGCCTGAACTAGCTAAACAAGGGGTGGGAATCGATTACACAGATGGAGGCACGTCTCAAGGAATCCAGGGATGGGCAGCTGAAGGGCATGTGGGGAGAGACAGGAGAAAAAAACCAGAGAACCATCAGGAACCAAGACTGGCACCCTGCCTTCCCCGCTCCTCCCTTCCCCTCCCCTCTCCTCTTCTCTTCCCTGCCTTTCCCTCCCTTCTCTTTTCCTCTCCCCTACCATCTCCTTCCTCCTCCCTTCCCTTTCTTCTCCTCACTGACCAGTAGTCATTCTTCATTCCTGGGGAAATCTGTGTGGTCCGGGTGGGGTGTGATGTCCATCCTAGGATGGGCAGAATGCGCTAATTCAGATAAGGCTGCCAGGACCCACTGTGTGGTGGAGCGGGTGAGATGGGGGCCTGGTGAGCCCATGGTTCTTAGAGAAGTAAGGTTGAGGAGCCTCCTTGAAGTGACCACAGAAGAGAGATTTTAAGTCTGAGTAATGGTTGTGCTCCAAGGTGCTCTTCAATGCGGAAATGCCTCCACCAGGGGGACAAGTATTGCCAGCTGTTCCCCGCTGACCCCACGGTCCTCAGGTCTGCAGTGTGGAGGGAAAGATGTCAGGAGAGGAGAGGCCAGTGGCAAGGGTGAGAAGAGACTTCTTGCTTCTAAATAGCTTCAGTGGAAATTTGAGGGCATTCTCCTTTGCAGCCATAAAAGCAAAAGGAGAGAGATTTGCTGAATCACAAGCAGACTTTGCAGTGTTTGAAGCTCACCTGGGGTAACAGCTGAATGAGAGCCGACCCACAATGATCTCTTTCAAGCTGGGATCTCCCCAGCACTGACCCCCACAGGAGTTGGAAGCCTCTTCCCGAGATAGCACGTTCCCAAGCTGCTCAGACTCAGGTGTCCTGCTCTCTGTTGACTTTCGGCAGCCGCACCCTTTCCTCTGGGATAGTGAGTCATGGCACTGAGGTGGCAAGGTCTGAGGTCTGAGAGCAAAGTCAGAGATGACTCTTTGGGGGGCTTAAAACTGTCCAACTGTCCATTGTAGCAAGGAGGAGTCATGTCAGCCTTACCTTGGAGAATGCATCCATCAGAGAGCTTTTGTCTGTTTTACTGTTTTACAGCTTCCCCCTCAACCTAAAACAATAGCATTATAAAAGGGCAGGAAATCCATGTGTGTATACTGCAGGGAAGGGGGTGTGAGTAGAGTGGTCCGTGTCTTTTAGGTTATCTCATTTAATACAGGGGAGTGGGGCCAGTTTGAGAAGTGAGAAATTTCCACTATGTGCTAGGTGACTTGTGCCATGACATGAGCTTTGTGCTCCTTCAATCCAACTTCCAGGTTCATAGGGGCTTTACTACCAGTAGCCTAAAGGCAGCAGGCAGAGAGACTTTTTTTTCTTTGTGAGTCAAGGTCACACTCTGTTGTCCAGGCTGGAGTGCAGTGGCATGATCACAGCTCAGGTGATCTTCCTGCCTCAGCTTCCTGAGTAACTAGGACTACAGGCACGAATCACCATGCCCAGCTAGTTTTTTAATCTTTTGTAGAGATGAGGTCTCACCGTGTTGCCTATGCTGGTTTTGAACTCCTTGGGCTCAAGCAATCCTCTTGCCTTAGCCTCCCAAAGTGTAGAGATTATAGCCATGAGCCCCCATGCCCGGCAGAGAGGTATTTTTAATAGCAGCAATGGCAGTAATGATCATAACCCCATACCAACTTCTAGTTGCTGTGCTGAGAGTGTTATGATCTCTCGAGCACTTGCTCAGGTTCATGTGTTGTCATAATTTTTTCACAGCTGTGTTGGGCTCTTCTGCAGGAGCTGGCTTTATGTGAGGGGGTTGAGAAGGAAGGCCTTCTCATACCCATTGTCATCCAATCCTTCTCATTCTTGAAAGCATTTTTAAAAATATTTGTATTTATTTATTGAATGATCTACTATTTTATTTTATTTATTTTGCTTTTTTATTTTTATTTTTTAATTTGCATTGCTGTCACGATTAGTATGGGTTGGAAGAATCAACATTGTTAAGATGTCCATCCTACCAAAGGCAATCTAGAGATTCAATGTAATACCCATTAAATTACCAACATCATTCTTCTCAGACCTGGAAACAACAATACAGAAATTCATACGGAAACATAGAAGACCACTAATAGCCAAAACAATCCTTAGCAAAAGAAACAAGGTAGGAAGTATCACACTTCCAGACTTTAAACTTTACTATAAGACTGTAATAGTCAAAACAGCTTGGTACTGGTGGTACAGGAACAGGCATATAAACTAATGGAACAGGACAGAGATTCCGAAAGCAAAATGTCAATTTCTCAACTAACTCATCTTTGACAAAGCCTCCACCAACAACCACTGGGGAAAGGAGAACTTACTCAGTAAACGGTGCTGGGAAAACTGGCTGATCACATGCAGAAGATTGAAACAGGACCCCTACCTGTCACCATACTCATAAACCAACTCTAAATGGATCAAAGACCTAAACATAAAACCTCAAACTATAAGAATGTTAGAAAACGCAAGAGACACCCTTACAGAAATTGGAATAGGCAACCAATTCCTGTTCAAATCTCCTACTTTTTTATTTTAAAGATGTGGGGTACAATTCAGGATTAGGTACAGGTAAAGTTTGGGCTTCCCGTTGGTCCCCACTTTGCCTGGTTTGATGTAGTATGCCCACCTCCTTCCCCGCCGGCAGTTTCTCACTACTGCCAATCCCTTTCTTATAGTATTATGGTAAATGTTCAGTGTCCTCTTATGAGGGAGAACATGTGGTACTCAGGTTTTTTTAAAATCTTTTTTTTTTTTGAGTTGGAATCTCACTCTGTCGCCCAGACTGAAGTGCAGTGGCATACTCATGGCCACTGTAACCTCGACCTGCTGGGCTCAGTGATCCTTCTGCCTCAGCCTTTCAAGTAGCTGGAACTACAGGCATGCTCCGCCATGCCCAGCTAAATTTTTTTTTTTTTTAATTGTAGAGACAAGGTCTTGTCAAGTTGCCCAGACCGGACTCAGGCAATCTTCTCACCTCGGTCTCCCAAAGTGCTGGGATTATAGGCATTAGCCACCGCACTCAGGCTTGTTTTTAAATCTTAAAAAGCACTTTTTCCTTGTAAGAATTTGACTTATGGTTTTCTTTCTCTTGATGGCAGGATGTCCTGTGGGGGTGAATCTAGGGAGGCTTTAACTGGTAGAAGTCAGGCAAGGAAGAGACAGAAAAGAGTAAGCAAAGACTTCCAAGGCGTGGATGATAATCTGAATAATGGGACCTGCAACTGGTTGATGTGGCAGTTCCTGAGGAAGTCCACTTGGGAAGGATACAATTTAGAGGTCCACCATAGCTTTCCTGCTCTCTAACTAGAAAGTCTGAAGGTTTTTTCCTACAAGACAAAACACCAACATGCCTTCTAGAAGGGTAGCTCTAGTGAATGTTCTGGCATCCGATGAGCTCTGACTCCTCTGGGCACTGGGGATTTGCCCTTGACTTTGCATTTCCCTGCAGCTTTTCCATTTAGAGACGTCCAAGGACTGGGGCTACTTGGGTTCATTGGCCTATTGAGGGCCTTGGGCCTGTCTTGCCAGAGCACCTCCCCAGTGTTTTGGAAACAGGTGGGTTGGGATTGACCAAAACTGACATGACTAATGGCAAAGGTTACCAGGGTTTGGGTCAACTTTCTCTGACCATAAAGAGAAGAATTATTGTCTGCCCTTGCTAGGAAACTCACACAGGCCAAGTTTATTCTTAACCTGTGTTGCTAGGGATATTCCTAGCAATAATTAATTATTAAGCAAATAATTCCTTTTTGGGTCCTTTTTGGAGTCTATTGGGTTTTTCTTTTTTCTTTTTGACTCAACCATTAGCTTGTGTGACTAATTATAAAACTGAAATCTGATAGTTACCCACTACTTAAAACACCTTTAATGACTTCCTGCTTTTCTTAGGAGAAAGACTAAAACGTTGATTGGTGACTGCTAGTCCCTATGCAGTCTCTATTCTACCATCTCTCCAGCCTTGTCTCTGATCAGTACTCCCACTGGCCTCTGTTCTGCCCTTGGGCTACCCAGACCTCCTGGTTCTGCAAATGTACCACACACTCTCCTGCACAGGGTCTTTGCGTTAGAAAGAAGCAGTCTTCACCTAGATGGGTCTTCCTCCCTCTTCACTCCCAATTACCTCTGTCTCTCCCTTTAGGTCTCTCCTCAAATATTCCTTGCTTGGAGATGCCTTTCTTGACCTCCTTGATGAGGTTCAGCCCTCTTGACATTATGCTCTATTAAAGTGTGATGTTTGGCTGGGCGCTATGACTTACCTGTAATCCTAGCACTATGGGAGGCCAAGGAAGGAGGATTACTCTAGCCTGGGCAACATCATGAGATCTCATCTCTACAAAACAAAAACAAAAACAAATACTAATCAGACATGGTGGTGAGTGCCTGTCATCCCAGGTACTCAAGAGGCTGAGGTGGGAGGATCATCTGAGCCCAGGATGTTGAGGCCATGATTGTTCTACTGCACTCCAACCTGGGTGATAGTGAGACCCTGACTCAAAAAATTAATAAATAAAAAAAAATAAAGTTCTCCTTTGGAGCCTGTATCCCAATTGTTTTGCCAGACTTACTTTGTGATTCTCTGATTCAGTCTGTCTTTCCTACTACATCTCCTGCCACAAGCACAGGGACTATGTCTGGTGCCACTCACTACTGTTTCTCGAGTGCCTATAGGGTGATAGGTAATCAATATTTGTTGAATGAATGACAAAATGACAAAACGAATAGATAACAAAAATGAATAAAGGATTGAGATTAGGACAAAACAAACCCTTGTTGAGAGATTATAAAACAAAAAATTTACTTGAATTTACAAGTCATTTCTTTAGAGCAAAATGGGTTTATCAACATGATGCCTAAATTAGTCGTATGACACAGGGTGTTTTTGGGGGGAGGGGAGAATCCCATAACTAAACAAGCTTCTCATACAAAATGATAGATGGCTATTATGTATTTTTTCCTTCTCTGTATTTTTCTTAATGGAAGCAAATGGAACTTTCCAAATATCACTGTATGATTGGAAAAAATGAAGCAGTCTGTAGTGCCATTTTGGGGGAAGGAGGGGGAAGAAAGGGAAAAGATTCTGAAAAGGGTTTATGTTTTCTAATGGAAGTCAGATGTAGGACACATTTTCTACTGCTTAAGGAACGGGCTTTATTTTCTCCATCAGTGGGCCTGTCTGGCATATGAGGTTTAGAGGAAGTAACTCTAAGATACGTGTGTCCTTTTAGCTGGTGTCTTTCATGCCTTAGCAGTCTGCTTGCTCCAGCTTTCAGCAGAGCAGAAACAACGCGTTGGGCAGATTTAAGACAACTTTGAATAAGAACCTGCTTGAGAAAGATTTCCCTTACAGGCTAAATGTTACATTTCCACTCAACAGAAAGGTACTGCTGTGTGGCCATAAAAAGCCGGCCAAAACCCTGTAACCTTTGCAGTTAGTCATGTTATTTTTGGTTCATGCCAACATGGATCACAGCTGTGACTCAACAGAGCCACTGAAGCAAGAATTCAAAGAGTTTAAGAAACAGCAAACTCAGAAATGACTTTTTTTTCTTATGGTGTCATTACACAACATTTCTTGTAGTTTACCTTTTCAAATTTACCAACTCCATACAGATGAGCTCAGTTGTTGTTTGGCAAATGCGATTCTGAGTTGCGTCAGCACGCTTCCCCAGATCGCACGGCAGGCCCACAGTGATGAAGCTTTCCTTTCTGGGGTGTTTGTTTGACGTAAGTAGTGACTTACTTTTCAGAGGTTAAAAAAAAAAAAAAGAAATTCTCTGTTGATCTATTTCTCCCTCAAATAAACCAAAAATAGAATCGGGGGTTGATTTAAAGTTGTGCAGTTTCCCATTGAAAGTTGACAGAAAGCCCATATCATTGCTTCAGTTTTTGTTTTTACTTTTCCACACTCTATTTTAATAAAACGGAGCCATAAACTTAGACCTCACCAAATGAAAAACAGGCATGGACTTCAACAGGTCATGTATTAGCATATTTATCAATATCCTTTGGACTTTTGCTTTCATTAATCAAATTACTACTCACACTTAAAGAACACTCCAGTTTTCCCATTTGAGGGAACATAACGGGGGGGGGGGATTCAAAACAAGAATTTGAGTATTAAGGTGTTATTGTTTGTTGTAATTTGCTAGCTCACTACTCAAATATTTTACAGAACACAGGAAAAAAGCAACATACCTGATCAGTTTTCTCTTTGGGAAATAGATCCAGAGTGTGATCTGAGAGATCAAAGTAGATGCCCCTTTTATCAACTAAGATGAATCCTCAGTTTAAAGAAACAAAAAGTTACCTTCAGGGCCTGGCTGGCGTGGCAAATGTCTAAATTCCTACAAGAAAAACCATACTCTCACTAAACCCCTAACAATAGGAGCTATCAGGCAAACAATCCTAACTCTGATTTCCAACCCAGACCACTACAACTCTGGTTGTACGGAGGACCGGCCTTCCCAACATTCTTTTCCGATAAGCAATTGAAGACATTAAGCCAGTTTCAGCCAGTGTATAGAGGTTGTGTACAAATTGTCTTTGTGTCCTCTATACCGTTCACCTTTGGCCCCAAAGTGAATATCGTGGATGCATGTTACCTGCACGTTTACCCATTGCACATGCACTCGGCTCCCCTCATAAGCTAAAACTCGTTAAGCTGAAACTGGCTTAATGTTTCCAATTGCTTATCAGAAGAGAATGTTTGGAAGGCCCAATAGAGCTTATTGTTAGGGAGTTGAGTGAGAGTATGGTTTTTCTTGTAGGAATTTAGACATTCGCCATGCCAGCCAGGCCCTGAAAGTAACTTTTTGTTTCCTCATAAATATGTATAACTTTCTCCCCAAACTTGCTGAATATGTATGACTCTATTGTGTAATACGGACCCTGTGAGGTTTAAAAGCCAACCTGTCCTTTCCTTCTTTGAAGAGAAAGCACCTTCAGTCGCTCTGGAGATTTTCTCTTCCTGGCGTGCAAACTGATAATAGCCAATAAAACTCTCCTTCTTATTATTTAGCCATCTGGGTGGTCTTTCGGATGACAAGATTTGGTGTCCTATAGCTATGCCCTTGGGTGAGGCTTGCCATTTAGAAAATGCCATCCACAGTAAATGCCACTGAGACCAGACGCAGCTCTTCATTTGAGTACTTAGAAGTTAAAAATGTGGAGGCACCATTTGGAGCTTTTCTTCCAATAGTAAGATGTTGGCCTAACCGAAAGTGTATTTTTGATAACCTTTGGATTTGGTAGGGAGCTACTGCCATATGGAAAGTGTATACAATTCTTGAGGGCTGTCTTCAAACATTTACTGTACAGAGAAAACAGAAGATGCTCTGAATGTGTGTCTCACCTTGGGTTGGTCCAGGAACTCATTCAGCACAGGGAACAGCTACTCCCCTTTAATTTAAGCTGATGGAATTTCTGCTTTCTTTTGCCCGGTTCTCTTGTTTTTAGCAAGTTCTCACTTGAAAATGTTTTGGAACTAGAATCTTTGAACTAGGAGAGACTGCAGAAACCATCTTATTTATAGATGCAGAAAATAGCACAGAGAAGTTAAGGAACCTGCCTAAAGTGACACAGCTCATTTGTGGCAAAAGTGGGATTCACACCCAAGTTTAGTATGTCCTTTGAACCACACCATGACCTGCTTTAGAGAACAAACTGGCCCGAGGAATTGACTGCTCCAAAAAACTCAAAGACATAAATCTTAAAACAAGTTATTTAGATTATAAAATGTCATGAGAGAAAACACTGAGAATATTGAGCAAACACAGAATATTAGTACAAATGGAAGTATAAATGCCTATTTCAAGAAAAAGAAAATCTTGCCTATATTCTTATGTGTGTATATGTATATATATATATATAGTCTGGGCTCAGGTGATCCTTCTGCCTCAGCCTCCTGAGTATGTGTATATATAATTACATATGTAATTT